>JAULBW010017330.1:0-73113 GCA_032358265.1 Vaucheria bursata | reverse complement strand
TTGCAAGAGTGGCGTAGACGACCCACTCAATTTTGATTGCAAGAGTGGCGTAGACGACCCACTCAATTTTGATTGCAAGAGTGGCGTAGACGACCCACTCAATTTTGATTGCATTCTTGTGTGCAAATTGCATTAGGAGACACATTTAACAACTTCAAGTACAATTTCAGTCAAAAAAATTATGAATAATGTATCAAATCGATAAAAGACATTGTCCATGGAAACTACTAATAACGGTCGAAATAAAGAAAAAAAGCAAGTCGAAGACATGTTTTTTAACTGATTTTCGTAAGGGCAATGTAGAGACTTTGTATTGCGGGTGAGTTTATCGTAGATCCATTCACATTTGATGTATACTCTAGACAAAAAAACTCTCATGTCAATAACTGACGAATGTATGTTAGCATGCGCCATCTTTGGAATGAGTGAAGCCACATCTCAAGTCGCCTCGGCGTAGCTATAAGCCGGCTTCTGCTCCATGTTTGAGCTAAGTCGATTTAGAAATCATTAGCCAAACTTTCTTGTTCGAGCCGAGATTGGAACCAGGCCGAGTTTTAGCCCCTTGTACATGAGACATTAATTTGTTGAGTTGAAAAATGTAAATTTGTTATTTTTCGCTATTTTGTGCGCTGAAGATATATTTCTGTTTCAACTTGGTATTTAAAAATACTTGAGAAATCTTTTCGACAAGGCTTAGTTCAATATGAAATTTTTATCCCGTGTTATTCTTCTTTTTAACTTATTTTAGGCTGCCAAGAAAAATTTTTATATTTTAATAATTGGATATTATTACTTGTAACTTACATTATTCTTCTTTTTGTCTTATTTTTACTATGCCAAGAAAAATTATATCTGAAATTAAAATTCAAAGTTGTATTGAAACAAAAATTATGGAAACTATTGAATGGACATGTAGTTACTGAATAAGAGAATGCTGTACAGCAATTTTGCATTATAAAATAGATAACGTAATATTTACCCTGCTCTGCATAAGACTTTAGCAAGTCCGTGAATTTTCTACGGAATATATCATTCGGTAGGCTCTATGCTTTTAATAATACTTGTTATTTAAATTATCCAATTTTAATGTATATTCATTTACATATATAAATTCAGACGTTATTCTATTCCGACGTTCTTCTATTTTTTATGTTCTTATATCATATTTTATATCCTCTCTGTCTATGTTTCATCGAAATAATACATTCATCATATTTTTAACAAATGTATATATTTTGAATTGATCGGAATATGAAAGTGTCAATTTTATTTCACGACGCCATCACAATCTTTTATCCATTATATTATCTCGACATAGTGAACGGTTGCTGCTTCCCATGGAAATATCTCGAAAAACACGAAATGGGTCATCAGTGTTGAGAAAACTAAAAATTTAGTACATAGATTTTCTACAAATCTTCATCAACATCATTAGCATTAGAAATCTTGCAAAGTAAAGTAATCCCTACAATAATTTACTCTCTGACATGCATCCTATATGTAAAAAGTTCTGTACGATCTTTATTTTGTGACTTTGACACAAAAATTCTATTTCGAAATTTTCGTGCGAAAAATCATGTGCTTTTTTAAAACTTTCGAAAAACTGCATAATCTTGACCTAATCTAGTATGTGTTTTTCTCATTTTCAACCTGAACACTTAAAAATTAGAAAATTTTTAATTTTTAAACTTCATTCTTCAAGCACTGATTCGATGAACACAGAGGTGCTGTCTTTTCCATGTTCTATCTGCGTTGTATGTGTTAGAAGGCAATAAAACGTATCAACATCTGCTAGTATAATATCCCATGAAATAATTGAACCGGAAAGCAGATGTTTTACTGTTGTCGAATTACAAATATTTCCACAGATCAGGCTATCTATATTTCATTCTATAAATATTGTGTGTATGATCAAGTATGTTTTAGATGAATTATATATATATATATATATGTATATGTCGCATTTACGATTCTATAAATATAATGAATGAATATTTTTGAATGTCGAAAAAAGCGATATATGTTTATTGCATATTAAAAATATATATATATGAATGTATATTTAAGACTTATTAAATGCATATAAATATGCATACATGAAATGTCAGATTAAAAACTACAAAAAAAATATGCATTAAATGCAGCATGTAAATATATATTTAATCTAGTGGACGATTAAAAAGTATTCAATTAATACTTATGTCCGCATTTTTGGGATAAGGGTTTAAATATGTAGAAAAAAATTATAAAAATATGCATATATGCATGTATGAGAATCTTAAGAACAAAAAAAATATGCATATTTTTTTAATGTTTTTTTCTTGGATAAGGGTATCCAGATGTCGAAA
This sequence comes from Vaucheria bursata, assembly GCA_032358265.1. NCBI lineage: Eukaryota > Xanthophyceae > Vaucheriales > Vaucheriaceae > Vaucheria > Vaucheria bursata. Next base: position 70,765 of record JAULBW010017330.1, on the reverse strand, counting down.
AACAATGGTGTTCGAATTCTTCAATGTTCTGTTGATGGTTGCATAAAGCAACCAACGGCCAGGATAATTCGAGGAGGAGGTCTTCTTTTTTGCAGGTTAGTATTTCTTGTAAATCCACTAAAATCCTATAAAAATAATTGCTTAAATTGATGAGCCAAATGAAAAAACTAAATTCATATGACACACCTTACAAAACCCTTACGGATTTCAAATACATTTAACTTGGTTGCGTTGTTTTTTAACGCAAGATATTTTAAACTAATATTTTAATGAAAACTAAGTTGGATGAGTATTTTTGACTTTTGGCTTCAATTTTTTGTACTATACTTTCATATAGATATATATGTGTTTAAGTATGAATAAAAGCCATAATATATATGTATATTTATTAACCCTATCTAATTGTTTTTAGGTCACCTCATTATATTGTATGTAATACTTTCTAGAATTCAGCTATAGACAGAATGATCATGAGCAATTACTTTAATGGTAATACTACATGTAACGCAAAATTTTAAAATTCAAAAAATATGAATTGCGATGCAGACCCTAATTTTTTATTTTTGAAACTACTCTACTTTTGAAATTGTTGTCAAATTACTTTTTTTGAAATACTTTTAAGTTTTTTTCAAATAAAGTAGAAAAGAATCATATAGAATAAATGTCGCGTACAGGAAATTTGATTATAGCATCAGGTTTTCATGTATAGCAAATAAACGATGAAGTCATCATACTTGAAAACTTGAGATTATCAAATATAATGAACTTCAGCGGTCCCGAAATATTTGCTGAATTTTAATTCATTTAGTTTTATGCGATGAAACTAATAGCATGAATTCAGCAGTATCGTATATTTCAAGGTGTTCTTTTATTTATACTGGATATTGGCAATCTCTTCCACTTCACACATATATTGCCACAAATCGTGTACTGCTGTTTTTCTCGAAATACGGCAATGTGTTGTATTGTTTGCGTTGGATATTATAATATACCATGTAAATAAATCGATTTCTCATCTTTTACCTATTGCTATATATGCTTAAAACTATGGCAGACAAGGGTAACCACTGTAGACAAGGAAAACAACTGCAGTGTCTCGGGTCTGATCTTATTGTAAATACTCCAAATTTTAATGGTAGAAATAAATTAGTGTTATTAGCACTAAACTCTGTCCCATTTTCTATTCTTAGTACTATGAGCACTGATTCTTGAGTGATTTTCATCTTTTCTGAGAAGTATTGTTTGATTCAACAATGATGCTGATGCAATTGTTTCCTTGTAAAAAAATTTTGTGTTACTAACACAATTTTTGCATCACTAAGTTAATGTTATTTCCTATTTAGTGTTTATTCCTAATTAGTGCTAACTCTTATGTAGTGGTAATGACGCTATATAACAAATTTGTGCAACATAAAAATGGGATAACTAAACGTAATGTTAATACTATATTTATGAAAGAGGGTTGCAAATTACATAGAAATTAATTTTTACATACATTTTTAAATGAGTTTGTATACGTGATATACTTTTCGACCTTCCAATTCATTTAATCCAGTAATCGTATAGAACAAAATGAACAAAACGCAATATTAAAAACCTCTGATAAAAAATTCATTCTTTTAAAGTTCTTTATTTGTAGCTTTTTATTTTTCAAAACCTGTAATACATTAGAATCGTAGTACTCAAATAGTTATGCATTTTTAATTACTTTCCACTTTTTGCAGTACGCATGCTCCGTATGGACCGGAAACGATCCTTATGTTGAAGGTATTATATGAATTATCTGTTTTAATTAATGAAATTTTTTTCTTTAACTTTATTTTTTTAAATCATTTTTTGAAAAATCCGATTTGGAAGAGTAACATTTAGTCTTTCTTAATCAATTAAATTTTACTGAGACCATTTTGATAATAAAATAATGTATTTCACAAAAACTGATCTTAGAATAATTATTCTTAGCCGATTCCTCCTTTTTCTTCAATTATTATTTGATTATTCTGGAAAGGTTAAAATTTTCAATCAAATTATGTACTTTTAAAACATTACTATGAAAAGTTGATTTTCCACTTGTCGAATCTTACAATATAATATAAATGCCCTCTTCACGTAAAATATTTTTTTAATACTTAAAGCAACAAAAAATAAATTCTGTATTACCCAATACACTTAGTTGAATTTAGATATGAAAAAGATTTTTTTGGCTAGATATCAGTTTGTATTTATTGAAATCTTATAAAAGAATATATATTTTCATTTTTCAAAATACATTCATCCTAGCACTTCAAATTTACATTTTTTTCTATATAATTACTTTTCGACAAAATATTTTTGTAGGTTCTAGTTCAAATTTTAAGCATAAATATATTTTTTTTCATCATTATTTCACAGCTGGTTATTCATGTGTTGGCAATTAATGAGATTTGTACTTATATTAAAATCTTCCTTTAGTAATTCGTAAATTTTTTACTTTTTTATGCTGCATGTAACTAGATTCCTAACAAAACGCCAAATATTTTGATGAAAAAAACCTTTCGGATCCAGCCATTGTTTTTTTAATTTTGTTCTAAATGTTAACTAACCTTATAACTAACCCAAAAGCGTTCTTTTAACAAAATATTTGTGGTTGCATTAGGAAACTCGTGTTAAACTTTCATGTTTTTTAGAGATAAATTTTCTTTCAACATTTATATTATTTTTTTGAATTAGATATCTATTTTTTTCGTTCATGAATTGCTTTGAATACTAAATTGACATAATTTTTTATCTATCTATAATTTTTTTGCATAATTCATTTTATAGTGTCAAGCGCCTGGATGTTTCACATCTGCCTCTCGATTTTTTCCAGTTATGTCTTTATCAGAAAATAATAATTCTGAAACGTGTCTGAATAGTGATTTTTCAGCACAGCTTCAAAAACACAAAAATTTTTCTGAAATTTTGAAAGATATTGATGAAGGCCATTTGTGCTGTGTGTGCGGAAAGCACTCTGAGGGGGAAGGAGGGTATTTACCTCGAATTGAACCTACTCAGGACTTAATTGAATCGGTCAGTATTTGATACATTTGTTTCCTATCTTGTACAAAAGTAAATATGCTCTTTTAATTTCTGAAAAACAATTTTTTTACTTGAGAATTGAATGCTATACATATTAGTTCAAGTTTTATCTAGTAATTTAGTTCAGTTCCGATCAGTTCATTTGAATCTTATATAGCTGAAACTTAATAAAACATAAAATTCTATTGTACTTGTGTTCAGTTCAGTTCGCTTGATCCATAATTACAAGTAGTCAAAATTTCTGAAAATAGAATTATTTTTGTTTTAACAAAAAGCAATAAAAAAGCAAAAAATATTGACTTTGTTAAATATAGCAGAAATATAAGTGTTATGTATACTAAAATTGAATTCGAGATAAATTTCATAATTGTAAGTTGATGCAGTAAAGTTCGGATAGAAATTAATTTTTCGGGACTACCGAATAAGTTTGTTATAACCGAAAATCTGAAGCTTAACTTGAAAAACTATGACTTTTTTCGTTTTTATTATGAGTAAAAATTTGTGAAAACTAAATATTTTTTAATATTCAAAGCTTACTGCATAAAAGAGTATACAAAAGTAGTATCTTGTTTGAATTATTTGGGTATTCTTTTTTCTACAAAATTTATTTTGGTATTTTTAAAATTTAATATTAAGGACAGCGGAGGGGGGGGAGGGCTTTCAACAAACACGGTATTGGGACTTAATTTTTGCTTGAATGCTATCCAGTTAAATTACAGTTTTTTATGGCAATTCAGTTCATTTGATTCATTTTAAATGTATTCATGTGCATTTAATTATTGTTAATTGTTTTGGATTGATATGTTTATAGGTGACTAAACTTGTTGGTGCAAAAGGAATTCGATACGAAAGCGTGACAGATGTTTCATTGGCCAATATAAATGCTTCTGAAGGAATTATTCGCTGTCCATTGGCTGCTTCTTTCGTACCTGCCCAATCAAATGATTTGATACCTACTCTATGTAATGAACATGTAAAAATAAGTCCGGAACATAAAGAGGTGAGTTTACTCATAATGTATCATTTCGATTTATAGAGTAAAAAAAGATTGTGCGCCAATTGCGCCTTTGGCATTTTTATATAATTTATGATATGCATACAAGATGCCTTAGCGATGCGCATTCGTTCGGTGATGTCATCATATTTCAGTCAATCGAAAAAGTTGCTGAATATTTATGTTCAAAAATTGATGAATAATTATTCAATGTTAAGAATAAGTACACTTTTTTGACCAAGTAAAATGACATCAACAAACAAATGCTGGCTTGTTAAGTAGTAGTATTCGTATACTAAGGCATAGGTACAATGTATGACCAAATTTTAGTATATATATATATGTATTGCACATTAAAATAAATCGTTAGGTTTTTAAATGATGTAACAGTTGAAATCGTAGACGTAGATATAATTTATCATTATCTAATAATGATTTCTTTAAATAATGATAACAGAAATTCAATTTCCTGTGCAAATCATTATGCCGACTTAGTTTAATTGGTCAAGTAGAATGAGACATTACTAGCTAAGAAAATTCGTTATTCTACTTTCGGTATAACTTTTAAACTGACGTAATTTCACTCTGCCATGTCATTAACGACACATCGCAACTTGTACACCACACTTTTCATCACGATTGTGCAATTCTAAGGTGTATCCCTAATATCTTATTGCAATATACAAAATTTTAGCATCAGCTCACAGTTCAGTGTACAATGTGGTACCCAATTTAGTTTACAGTTCAGTTTCTAAATTTGCAGCACCCGATGTGTTTATGACTCTAAAAAAATTTACACACTATTCCTCTACACTGTGCATCAATTGGAGATTATAAATCTTAATGCTTTTTCTGTTTTAGCACAAAAGGCCTGTTGTCATCACGCCATGTGTTCAGCCATTCAGTGCTCATTCTCATTTCTGTTAAATTTTGTTTGATGTCTACGCTGTCCTCGGAATTATATCTTGAATGAAAGGCCACAGTTATAAATATACTTGTAAAACTCTTCTTTTCAAACAAATATAAGCAAATTTTAGTATGGCCTTCCATTTGGGATACAATTCCGGGGTCAAGGAAAGATGTTGATTTTTGAAAGAATTACTTATTTTAAATTTTCAGGAGCAATTATTTAAATGCTGTAGTAGAAACTGCCCTTATCAAGCGATTTATGGATACCGAAGGACTGTGGCATATAGATACCCGGACAGGATTCATTCAAACAGATGTAAGATATTCTTATATTTCGATTTTATTGCAGTGAGTATTTAAATTTTTTAAATGTTTTTGCGTTTTAATTTAGAACAACAAAAATGTTATATAATTTGATGATCATCTTTTTGGCATTCTGTTAAACTAAATTTGCGCATTTTTTGTTGCAAGTTTTTCATTTTTATATAATATGTACCTTTTATAGTCGTTCGAATTTTGAATTTGGCATCATGGTTATTTTTTGTCATTTTGCAATCGTAACTGATGGATGATGAAGATATGCAATTGAAAAAGAACAATTTTGCCAATAATAAATATGTCACTAATGAGTAAAAAAGGAATTGAAAAGATGAAATACATTCTTTAATGACTGTTCAGCTCATTTATGTTCATTTTTTGTGAAAAAGGTCAAATTTCTGAATAATATCTGAAAGGTCAAAAAGATTTGAAATAATGCAGCGGTCTGTTTTATGCTTTGTATATAAATATTTTTTTGCTTTTATTATGCAGCACTTGATAATGAAGTGACAAGTGGAAGTCGAAAATCATCTGTGACGTTTTTTGATTCGGATTGTCTTAACCAATCAGCATCCATGAGTTATCCTACGAACCAATCAGAACCTGCTGGTTCTACTACGGACCAATCAAAACCAATCAATATTAATACGGACCAGTCAGAAGCAGTGAATTGTCCAAAGAACCAACCCGAAACTATAGATGATTCTGACCAATCAACACCTTTGGATTGCCAACCAGATGCCATTGATTCAACAATGCATCAATCAGATGTTGTCGATTCGACTATTGACCAATCAGAAGCAACAGACTGTTCTAAGATCCAACCGGAAACTATTGATTCTCCTATGGATCTAAGCAATGATAGCAGTCACATTCCTGCCTATATTAAGACCACAGGTCTAATAAAGTGAGACAATTTCATTTATTTTTTAATTGAATAGAGATATCATTTTTTTAAAATGATATCTGTAAATATTTTCAAAAATCTGCCAATATTTGTACTAATTTTTCTAAGTGCACCTGCTTTGTAACTTAGATAGAATTAATTGTATTCTAGAACATTTTTGCCAGTACTTCTATTTCATCTTAAAATTTATTGAACGGTAATGTATTATTCGAATATAGCATGTATCTTTTATACTTGAGGAAGAAATGTAAAACATACAATGGCTTGATTATCACATATATATATATATATGCCTTAGTTAATGTAATTCGGTTCTGAACGCAATTAATTGACGTACATTGCATAAATAAATTTTTTTCATATTCCACTTTTTTAAATTTCTAACGAACATGAGAGCTATAGACAGCAGGAAGTAACATGTACATGCACTCAAATACTTGGTCGCTATACCATGAAAATCATCAAAGTATAGGAATTGATTATGTTATACTTGTAATTTACTCAGCCCATAAAACTCTAGCGTAAAAATTTTTTTTTGAAAAGCTTAGAATTATGAAATAAAAGGCTTGAATATATATCGATAACTTTACTACTGTATATGACATATGTATTTTTTTGCAGAAAAAGTATTTTGCAATTAAACTTTCGATCCTGTAATTTTGAGTTTCTAATATTTTTTAGCCTTTTTTGTTATCAATTTTTTCAACCAAATGTAAACTGAATAGGTTAAATAAATTAAAAAGAACTAATCTTCGGTAACTCATGTTGCTATTTTTTTTAAATCTTGGATGTTTATAAACTTGTATGTTCACAAACTGTTTCTTAGTTGAACTCTTTTATTCTATACACGATGCATAAATATTTTTGGGCCAAAAAATTTTTTTTACTGAATGATTTTAATTTCACATGTACTATAAACATATATATGCATATTATTTTTTGTGTTAGCGAACTCAATAATTGTACTATCATTTTTTAGTAACGGTATATATGCATGTATTTTATTTCATGATGACAGATTTTAATAATTAAATCATGTCAATTCTAATTCATATTTGTTACGGCTATATGTATATAAGTATTTTTTATACCAAAAATGTGCATATTATTTTGAAAAGTTTTAATTCCATATCATGTTTTTTATTCTTAATAATTTAACCATTTTAATTAACAATTTCAAAGAGACGCCCATTCAAGACCTTGCTTCCACGCCTTTCGACCAGTTTTCAAACGTGGAATGTGCACAGAATGCTATTCTTCCAGAGCAATACTCGACCCGGACGAGTCAAAATGGCCAAGAATCCCAGTGTTTTCCCCTCTCCCCCCTTCAAAACCCCGTGCTCCCCACGGAATAAGAGTAGATGCCCCTAGTGTTGGCTTTAGTGGGGGGGTTAAATGGGGTAAGAGTTTTGGATTTTTTTTAACGGGTCTTAAACATGTAATCGATATGAAATTTGTCTATTTTACACTTAAAAATTAATTTATTTTGTGTTTTTTTGGTTTCTTAATTATAAAATATTATTTTCTATAGTTGTACAACATATTTTTTTGATGTTTTTTCAATTCTTTTTTTCAATTTTTCAACTACAAAATATTATTCATTTTTTTACACTTTTTTAGATTCGAAGTACACGTTTTTTCCACTCTATACTTTCAGAAAATAAATTTTTTCATTATTTTTTGCTTGTAAAAAATAAATTTATTTAAACTGTCCTTAAGGTAAAGGGCGAAGTTGGGGAGTTTTTAGAGGGGAGGGGGTACCTGAATCCTGTAGTCGGCATAGGAAGTGGGGTATGGTGGTACTTGCTAAGGGGTATCCGTGCCAGTATTTTATTAGGTGTTTGAATACTAGCAGCGAAGAGGTGACTGGTCTGATGACTGGATGTGACCTTTCTCTTACTTGCACTAAGACTACCAGTAAAGTAAGAATTTTTTTAAAAATTGCATGTTTTTCGATAATATACATAACCCATTTTTTATAATTTTTTTAAATGGTTAAAAGATTCTTGAAGCAGCTCAATCTAAGCTTCTTATTATATCTGTACTGAATTGAAAGACTTTTAGTAAAAATTAAATATTTATAGTTCTGGTATAAAGCTTTTTGTTTGGTTTAAAATATATTACCTCATTTTCAAGACTCTGGACTGTGCAAAATGGACCAATCATTTTGTGCGTTTTCTTTTGTATAGCTTATTCTCTCTTGAGTTAACAGTAGTGTGAACAGTACTTCTGTTAATTCAAGAGAGAATTTCAACTCAAAATTTTCATCCAGTTCATTATAACTGTAAAAGGGTCTATTTCTAAAATGCAATGAGTATATATTGATATTTTGAAGGATTCTCATGTAGAGCGAGCCAATAAGATTCATTCTGAAAATATTGAAGTGCTTTCATTGGCCGAAGATGAATCTAATGAACATCTTTCGAAGGTATCACAATTGTTTATTTTTCGTCATAATCGATTTTTCTCTTTTAAAATATGCCATGCTATTGTGCACATTTTTTCTTGAAAGTGGAAAGAAGACTGCTACATAATTCCAAACAGAGCCTTTTAACCTTTCAAAAATTATTCTGAAGTTTGGTTTTTAGAAAATAAGTTCACTTTAAGCTCAAAAGTTCATAAAATGTATTACTTTTACCAATGAGTTCATTTTGGATGTCATATGCTATCTACGCGTTTATCACCTTGATCATATAGTACTCTACTCAATGACTTGATTTATGTGAGTTAATACTAAAATAGCACAAACCGAGAAAACTAACTTTTAGTAGTATTTTAGTGGTAAAATGTAAGTTTAGTTGAAGCTTAGAGGAAAAATGTAAATCTTATAGAACTATAAAAAAATAATATTTTTTAATATTATTGCTTTGCATTTATCTGATATCTGTATAATAAATAAATGCATGCAATTTTAATACCCTTTTATTGTTCGACTCTAGTAATTCGAAAATTTAGTTTATTTTTTTGGGTTCATTTTATTTTTAGAATGGCATTTCTAATTCAACCAATCAAGAAGTTCCAACACTTAAAAATGAAGAAATTCAGCCAATAGAAAGTGTGCCAAAAAAAAGAGGTCGCCCAAGAAAGAATTCAAGCAATCCATCAGTGAAAAATGAACCAATACCATCAGATAACAATGTTTCTTTTGCGAACAAGGAAACGCCTGAAAATTCAGTTTTCCAGCATTTTTTATTAGCTTCTCTTGATGCTGAAAATCTTGCTGAAAATCTATTGGGCCATTCAAACTCAATTCCAGCCAATGAGAATTCATCAAATTACAAGTGTACAACAGATGAAACAGGCTCATACATTTCGGAATCGAAGAGAAATAGAAGGATATTATCAAGCCAATCAAAGCGAGTCAATGGAATGGATCAATTTTTAAAGGGTTCATGGCCTTGCTTTCATATAAATGTGCCGTTAGTTGGTGGGGGTATGTGTAAAGGTTGCTATGATAACCGAAAAAATGATAAAAATAGACCGCCTAGGTATGACAGTCCTCGGGAACCCATAGATATCGAGAAATTTCTAGGAAACTGTGGTGAGAAAAGTTTACAATATAAAACTTCTAGAGTATTTTAATGCGGTTTAGGAATTTAGGTTGATTTCTATAAGATTTTTACAAGAAGATGGTCTGCATAATGCACACGCACATATATATATATATATATACATATGCATTTATATGTGATTCTGTATTCATAATTTTAACAAAAACTTATGGAACATGTCAATAATTCTTGAAGAAACGTCTAGAATATTATAATGAAAAAACTATTTTTTACGTTCAACATATATGCATATGTACTGAAAAATTTATACAAAATTCTATTCCGAAAATCTTTGGCAGTAAGCATTCCGTGCACCTTTACATATATGCATTGAGAATTTACGAACACTGTGAGAAAATTCTAACTACATCTAATTTATTCCTCTATATTATACTTTTTTACAATATAGGGCTGAAACCAGAACATGGCCATTATCTCAATGAAGTTAAAAATGTGAGTATTATTTTCATTGGTCAATTTTGAATTTTGAAATGAATTCATTGGCTGAGTTATTGTAGATAAGTTTCGTTTACAAATTAAGTTTATTTTTTCCATTGAAATGTACTAGTAGAGTAAAAAATCTAGTTTACTAACTAATATTGTTATGCAGTTACAAAATATACTTTTAGAACAATTCTCAACTTAAAGTATTCTTTTCATTGCTCTTATTTCAAACTTAATCATCACATACTGGAACAAAACAGTGAATTTCATTGTATTATTTTTTCTCAATTTGAGTGTGTAGAATCAGTTTGAAAATGGTTAAATTTTATGGTAAAGGCAAATTTTGATAGAAAAAATTGGACAAATGGAAAATTTTGGGGCTAAGATTGGAGCTACTCTGGTAGTAGCATGTAGAAGTGAGCTTAATTATACATGCATGATTGCCATTCAATGAATGTATATATACATATTATGTGTAAATTGTATACAACCATTCATAGCTACTGACTCAATTATGTTATATGTTAACACGTGTATAGATAGTGTATGCGTACATGAATGACAATATGGATAACGATATAAGTATGTTCATATATATTCGTTTACATGCACATTCTGCTATGCATATACTCTTTCGAGTTCTGCTTATATATACGTATTGTATGCCTTCGTTTCCACTGGCAAAACATTCGGAATATTTCAGCCTCCAAAATAAATTTTTTCCACTCATTTTTTATTTTCGCTCCGCTTAACCTTTCACTCCCCCCTTCCATAAAACACTATATTTATCTAGAAAAAAAAGGAAAAAGACCGATTTTTATAGTTGTATTTTAGGTAATAGATTTCTTAACTCATGGCTTAGCCATTTAGGTACAAATGTTTTTCCACCACCCTAAAGGATTTTCATTCCAGCAAAGGTTTTTAAAAAAGTCCTTTTTGAGATTTGCCAGTATAAAAATTGACATGAGATAATGTATGCATGTCTATATGGTCCGATTCAAGGAATTAAAATTAAATTATTAGATAGGGTGCATATATATGTATATTCAATTATTCATGTTAATACTAATAGCACGCACATATACATGTATATTGCATGTTCACATTTACAATTTATCTCTATAAACAATAGGTGATAAAACAAAGGATTTCGTCGTTTCCACCACGAAAAAGGTAATTGAATTATTTTTGTTGCTTTTCTAACTGAATTAAATTCATGTTATTTTGTTATAGGTAGTTAATATATTACGATGTTGAGTCCTAAAGGTTGAATTTAATTTCTGTTGTCATGTTTGAATTGTTAACATGTTATTATGATGAATTCTTAAAGCTGAATTTAACTCCTGTTGTCATGTTATAAACTGTTAACTTGTTAAGATTTATTGCTCTATTGACAAACTCTTTTCCGCCGGTCTACTATAGAAAGGGTAACATTGAACTGTTGAATCGAACCGTAGTCAGATTTGAGTTAGTATTTTTACCTGTGTTAATTTTTAATCTTTAAGTATAGATCTAGCAAAAAAACTCACGAAAAGCCTTCAGACGCCAAAAAGTCTAAAATTTTGTTCAAGTAAAATTGTAGTTATCTAATAAAAGTATCACGTCCTCCTAAAAATCTTGAATTCTTTTGAATATTTTCATATTTAAGTGGATTTTAGCAGGAACTGTACATACGTCATGTATAGCACATTTGCTCATTCGGAAATTAGATTTTGACTAAATTTAAATCGTATAGTTAAAATCTCTTACTCTTCTAAAAACTTCAAAACCATTAGTATTTTAGTAAATTTTTCTAACTCGGCTTAGATTAATTTTTCATTTTTAATGCATAATTTTGAAACACTATAATATCAGATTTAATGTTCTAAAGTTGATATTTTATTCAGAGAATTATTTACAATAAAATTCTCCGAAGCTCTATTAGCCCTTATTTAGTCTCAGCTATGGCTGAATAAACTCTAAAGCAGCCTAAGTTAGGGGTGCATAAATCCTAAATTACGGCTATACCAATCCTAAATTAGGGCTATACAGACAACTTTTCATGTAGACCATTAATTCTTATTCTCCATGTACGCTCTTATGAGTGTGCTTGCTTATATGAGTCCTTCTGTATTACATTCATCTTTATTTCCGCACAAAAATATCAGTGAATTAGATGCACATTTGACATGATGTTTATATGCTACAATAAATGTTAAAAGGATTGTATTGTGGATGCCACCCAAACCCTTCAATAATTTTATGCAAAAAATGGAAGAAGGAACAATTTTTTATTGAAAAAGAACAATTAAGATTAATTTTTAGCTAAATGAATATTTTTCTGAGCCAATCTGTATAAGTGTAGAGCTATTATTTTATATTATTGTATAGAGGCCGACCAAGAAAAGTTTTTCCAGAATCAGAAGTATATTCAAGAATTGAGTCTCAACAGGTAAAAAATATTCGAAAATTAAGTATAGTAATTTACCTCAAACAGAGCATCTGCTTGTTGCGTTTGTTTTTTTCCTGTTGAATACATGAGATTATTTTTAAGTTTTTTTCGATTGGAGCCTACCTAGTAAAATTTTTTGAAAATTAGAAATTTTTATCTTAAATATAGCATATACGTTTAGTATTTATTCGGCTGAAGGTTATTTGATATGTGTATCATTTTATAAATATTTGGAATGAATAAGCAAAGGTTTACCTTGAATATAACAACTATGGGTTTTATTTGACTTCCTTGAAATTATAAAGAGTTTAAGAATATGTATATTAAAATATTTTATTATAATTTACATATTTTTGTTCTACCTTTAGAAAAAATTTAAACTTTTAAAAGTAATTTGTTTGAATTAAATGTATGGTCAGTAATTGAATGAAACTGTTTTGAACTACTGTTTTATCCCAAACATAAAGCAAATGTGCTGCAGTTAATATTGTATAGAAATGGAATATTCTTGAATATTCAGACATAAATTAATTTGGTATACTGGGCGTTATACTGAAGTAAAACAATCTTAAACTACTACCATTCTTCTATTATTACGCACATGCATTGCATTCAGTAAAGTTCACAAAGTTGATATTCTTTATCATCAAGGTTTATTCGAATAGAACACTTAGATGTAATACCCAAATAATATTATTTCAAGTTCCCTCTAAATCAAAAAATTAGGAATTCTATAACATTCTCGCTTTATGCAAATAGAATACTCAAGAATAATTAAAAATTTATTGTATATAATTTACTTCTTTAGGAGAATTCAGATGATTGTGATATCTTGGAACAAGAAAATGAGTCGGAGGGTCAACATGGATTTAAAAGGTAAAAGTAAACACAATTTTTTAGCTATTTTTTATTTTAAGAAAGGTTAACAAATAATTCAGAGTTTTAATATGTAAGTTTTCATTTAGATAGATACAGTAAACTTTGGATATAATGAACAGATTTGTTATATCCGAAATTCTTCGTATCTGACGATTAACTAGCTGCAATTTGACTTTTTTGTATATTTGTACGATGAAAAATTTGCTATAAGCAAATTTGCTATATCCGAAGTTTAATGTATCATTAGATTGTGGTTGAGATTTCATAAATGTCTAAAATATGCACATAAGTGTTCGTACTTTATAAAGTAAGAATATATTTTACATTTTTTCTAAATGATAAAAAATTGTAAGAAACTCAGGTCATTTGAGAGTTTTCAATTTAAAGTAATTTACTGTGAAATTTGAATTTTTTATGTAATGACATAATATGAACTCATTTTAAAGATTTTAATTCTTCTTGCAGATATTTTATCATTTGAGTGTCATTTTTTATTTTTTAGTGGGGATACTACTGACACTGATGATGATGATGATAGTGCCATTGAGGAATTCGAAGTAAATGAGGATGTGAAGAAAGTTTTGATTGGAGCTTTGCGCTGCACATAATTTCTCATAAACTAATAATATGCACAATTTAAAAAAGCTTTTTATTCATGTATATTCGATTGAAAAATTTCATTTGATTATCATATTTTATTATAAGTGCACTAGATTCTTACCTCATATAGAGAGCATAAATTATGTTTTTGAAGCTTGTTAGCTGAATTTTATTTTATGCTCTCTATATGAGGTAAAATTATTTATCTGCCTAATGTGTTGATTGCATTATGAATGTACTAATATCTTTCCCCGAATGTACGTATGTTTGCTCAATTAAGGATTTTAGATGCATAAGTGTTACATGAAATAAGATTTTTTACATGCATTACTATTATTATGACTGTTACTACAATCTTCCCTCAAATATAATACCCACCAAATTTCATAGTCAGAACTCATCAAAATGCCTTTTTTACTTAATATTCAATAAAAAACGAAAGTCATGATGTATCTACCATTTAAAATTGTCATCTTCATTGCTCATTTTGGGACAATCTGTCCTATTGAATTCAATGGAGTTTTAGACGTTTACGCTGTAGCCGGATTCCTCTCTAACGATAGGTCGCCGTATGGCAAGTACACACAAAAAAATTGTTATTTTCAAACAAATATATGCAAAATTTACTGTGGATATTTGTTCAGGACTAAATTCCAAGGCAGATGGGGTTTTTGAAATATTGTCTGTACTATATTCAGAGTAACAATGTTAATATTTGTTGTTGGCAGAATACTTAGGGTCAAGAGACAGTGATACTATAGAATCTTGAAGTACACAATTATTATACAACAGAAAATTTTTATATAAAGTTAAAGTTGCCTTGCCCTATATTGGCTAGAATACTAGATGGTGTAATATGCTAGTCTGCATTAATATAAACTAGTCACGTCTAGTAATATCTTAGCACAAATATAGAATCATAAAATAGTTGAATAATACTATATTTAACACTCTCTCATGAACAACAGGATACTTATCGTTAGGAACTTATTTGTTCTAGCCGCGCTAATTTGATGATCATAAGTTTTAGGTAGTTGGGCATTTTTATTCTTAGAACAGTTTCTGATGATAGTATTGGTTTAGACAAATGCTTAATAGGTCAAAAGCACGTGCAAATATAGAGCTCCAATGATTGGCTGGCAATGCTTATTTTGTTTATATTTTTTTGTTGCACATTGTTGAACGTTTATCACTTTCAGCAATGCAAGTAGTATACTAATATAAGACCTTGTGTTGTTGGCTATATCTCTATTTCCGTACTCTCTAGTAACCTGACTCATATTTAGTTACATGGAAACTTCAAAATATCTTTTCTGATCAGCACAATCTACAGAAAAAAGTTATGGATGAAAGTATAGGTTTCATGTAAACCATATTTTATATGAATAATATCAATTTTTGACATTGATTTTGTTAATTCAACTATCTATATCACACTTTTTAGTCAGAATTTTAACTTGAGACTCATTTTTTATGCTCCAATTTTCAATAATTAAGTTCTTGATTCAAATTTTGATGCCAACTGTCCAACAATTCACATGCTTTCAAATTTTCTGTTCTCAAATTTTCTTGTTTGACAAACTAATTTCTTCAGAACAAAACTTTGCTCATTGATGCATCATTGTCTACAGAATATCATGGTTTTTTAAATTTATGCGCACTCAAAAAAATATTAACTTTTCATTAATAAACATAAAAAACTTTTGTTTTGTAGCCCTGGACTAGAAAAAATTCTTAGCGTTATGAATCCAATGATATACTTGCACATTGTTTCATTTTAAAATTCCAAATAAATCCTTTTAAATAGCTATAAGAAAAAGTGAATTAAATGGACAAAACGATATTTATCTCAATCATAATAATTAAACATTCTAATGAAACAGGATATACAAACTTGAAATATCTAATTCCAAACATTTAAGGAGGTATGCAACTGGATGATGAATCTAACAGAGAAAAATATCATAAATTCACCTAGTTCATTTTGTCATGTTGGGAACCACTTTGTCTGAGGTAAGTAGGCAGTGGAAGCAATACATTTTATAAGACAAGGTGCTTATCTACAAACCAAAACATGCCTGCTACATTTTCCATGGTGCACCTTTTAGTTTTCTCTTTCAAGATTGTAATACGTAAAAATTCCAGTTTCTAAAAACTAAGCCATATTGTTTATTAAAATGGACCTTCACTTCTCAGTTCAGAATCATAGAGCCTTCCTAAATTCCTAGCTTCTTCTAAAAATATAAATGTAACAATATGTGGAAAATGGTTAAAGTCAAACTTAGATTCTTTTTTTGACAATTTTTAAGCTCCAGTTTCAAAAGTCAGTTATCATTTGAGTCATTCGCAAGCATACTTTTTCCTGCATTATTATTAGGAACACAATTGTTAAAACGCAAAATTAAACGGACAAGAATTAGCATAGATATGTTGCATTCAGAAGTTTGCGTTGATAGAAGTGAGGATATTCTATCAACACAACAAAATACATGTAAGCTGATTATTCAAAATGTATGACTCTCATTGAACTTCTACTCATGTGACTCTCCTTGAACTTCTACCAATGTGACTCCTCAAATCAGAATTGTACAAATCCTCTCGAGTCGTATTGTTGCACGCATCTTTCTGAATTATACGGCAGCTACAAACGGAATTAGTACTTTAGGAAGTTAATTCCTAACAATTATCATGACAAAAAAATATCTCAAAGGTTAACTGAAGTATAGAAACTACCCTTTGAAAATTAGTAAAATAAACTAATTTATTTCAAGTAAAAAACAAGATCAAAGAAATTGAACTATATTTCCTTGCATTATGTAAAAATAAAGTAGTTTGGAATTTGTCAAGAAGACAGAAACATCATTTGGAGTATTAGTAAAGCCAAAACAAAAGTATAAAAGTGTTTAAATGTTCAAAGCATTCAGTACCAAAATAAATAAATGACTAACAGGCTGGTAAAAACTAATTAAAGTAATATTGATGAAAAATAATGCATGAAAATGTTCAAGGCATCCCAAACTTTCACAATTAGGCTTAAAAGATTATATCTTGCCAAAAACTTCTTTTTGGCGTTGACATTTGTTATTGAAATTGAATTTTGCTGCATAATTTAGTATTAATCTCATCAGTATTTATGTTTTAACTTTTATAGGTATTTAAGTGAATTTGACAGTATTTAAACTTAGAAAAATACAAAGTATTTTCATCACTAAAATTGAAAATTTGTTTGAAATGAATGAGATGCTACTTACTCAACTTCTGCACACTTGTCTGTTTAATTAAAATGTGGAAAAGAGGCACTGCATGAATGCCAAAAACAGTTTTAACATACTGTTTCTATTATTGTTTTGCACCAGGATTGTTTCTGATGCTAAGTGCAAAATTCTCAAAGTGTGTAGAAAACACCAAATAAAGTGAACTTTCTTACTTCTAGAAAGATACTGATGCAATACAATGAACTTCTTTTCCAAGCATGCAATCAAGATAGAACTTTTATTCAGAGTATATTGGGTACACAAATTTTTCACTTGATGTCAATGTCTTCATGTTTTATTTGGATAAAACTGCATTTGTTAAATCAGCATCTATGAAACTTTGTTTTGTTCAATCAATCATTGAAACTTAACCTTACTTTTACCTGCCCTGATCAAGTTCATTTGAATAATAAATAAACATTGCTGATTTGTACAACTGTAATTGATTTATCAAAGATAATTCACAAAGTTTGCAATAAACTCTTTTGTATTTTACATGGATAGAATTGAATTTATTGTACAAACTCATTTACATTGGGTTGACAGGACAACCGCAACTTTCTCCACTGTCTATTTATAATATCAACTGACCATTTTTCTGTAAACCATGAAGTAGTGCATGCATGTAGAATCAAGTTAACTGTTAGGAGTTAACAATTAACCGGTTAATCCAATTTTACTTTGGTTGTATCATTATTTTTGTTGAAGATTCTCAAAGACTCTTAAAGATTTACAATATATTATTTAGAATTCTAACTACTGCCATCATGGTCTAACTTTAGTTCAGCCAATGGAATTGTGCCACAGTGTAATTACCAATGTGTAGTTACACAGCTGAATATTCATTTGTCTTGCATTGCTAGATTCTACTTGTAGCAATGCAGTAATATATACTATTTGATTTTTTTCTAGTGTCTGTTCATATCACATAAACTTTTGAGGAGAAAAAATAAACATTTGCACTTTACAGTGCAGTTACAGTTTTTATGCACTAAGAATTCAGGTGTATTTCCATTGTTTAAAAACAGTGAATAGTACTGTAATTAAACTTAATATGACCAAATCAATTGGCTACATCAATTGTCATTGATATGAGCTCATGTGAAAGAAAGTGGTTTCCTTGGAAGAATCTACAAGATGGTGGAGTGAAAAACGAATGCAAGACCTACTAAAAAATTTATGATCATAACAAATCAAATATATCACATTTTATATTTGTAACTATGATTGCTTTTCAGATAAAGCTTAAATGTGCTTGTATAAAAGAAACTTCTAACAAAGAAGGGATGATTTAGATTTTATGCATATAAAGGTAACATCACTGATTCTCAGCAAAAAATTAGGATTAATGAGAATCATGCATGGCAACAAATTAAATATTGATTGTGAATTCTACTTCTACTAACCTAAAATATGCTATGCAAAAATCCTTCAAGCGGTAAACATTTGTACTTTAAAAATAGAAACAATGAAAGTGTGTGTTGACCAATAAAACTTCACTAGATTTTTTGTTTTTCTTCCAAAATATAATCTTTTATTCAGGATGTAACTATGCAAACAGCATTGATGTTGATTTAAAATCAAAAACTTGATTTGTACCTGCACTTTTGTACATGGTTTTTGCAGCCTCAAATGCGTTGTATTTGCACAATAATAATGGACAATATATCAAATATGCACATTGCCTGGAGAATAATTGAAACAAAGTATTACTTCATATTCTGTGATGATCGTGTTGCATATGTTGCTAACATATTAGTGGAGGACATTGCCAGATTTCCTTGAATTGAAAAATGTTATGTTTAGTGAACTTTCATTAACAGATTTGTGAAGAATTGGACTGCAGTAGTTAACATGCTGTAGGATTCCACTTTGTGTTCAAAACAAGAGCAAATTGAATACTAGCAGCCTTTAATTTTGGTGCCAAGATGTGCTGATTTATCAAAGACCATTCTGCAAAGTAAGTATTTGTAAACTTTAAGATTTATTTGGAATTTTTTTGAAAGTTGGCATGTTGATGGAGTCCAAAAGTTGCAAAGAAAAAGAAGTTCATAACTGTCAACTGGAATAGCTCTTTCTATTATGAGGTGGAACATAAAATTAGTGTCGAAATAAAGAGCTAAAATTATGGATTAATGTAAAATAAATAATTCAACGTTATCTGGTGCTAAAAATTCATGTCTTAAGCAAGTTAATCATTAAACAGTGAAGTTATAAATATGGTTCAAGATCAAATAAATGTTTTTCAAACAGATGTGATGCAATTTGCATGTTTATTAAAAGATCATATGTCATGTGATGAGAGCACATTACATGATGATAAAGCCTTAATAATTAATGTGCTACAACATTATATTTTCAAAAGCATGATGAACTCAATATTTCAAACCCTGAAGAAACATTTATAAATACTTATCAAACCAGTTTGTTGAATCTTCACCATCTTCACAAAAAAAGCTTATTCAAGTCAATCCCAAAGATACAGTTCTTGTTAAAAGGGAAATAAAAATTTTCATTCTTGTACAAAGTTGCAAGAAAATGTTTTAATGTTCCCATCTCTTTGGCAGCCTAGGAGCATGTTTCAGAGCTCATTCCAATTTTTTATCTCATGAAAAAGAATAAATTTGAAGTGGGAAAAACAAAACTGGTTCATGTTTACCCAGACTGTTATTCTTCCAGCTATTCACGGAAATACGGGCTTTCCAAGTTGATATTGGGTCCTGTCAATGATGGATCTGGGGAACGCAATGAGAGTAATGTAGAAAAGTTGATGAATTGGGTTCTAAGCCAAGTAGCAGTAATATTTATCAAGTTTTCATCTGAGAGATGTTCAAAGAGATAGCAATCATGCAAGAAAAGATTTGATAGATGATGCCTTTTAGTGGATATTCTAAGTTGCACAAGGAAGAGCATATGTCATTTTGATATCGGTTTTTGTTTGTGCATACAGATTTACATACGTAAATAAATGATATTATCTCACTTGTGATACCAACTGCTCGTAGAGTAGTAATCACATGGAAACCTAGATGATGCACCAAATTGTAACTTGGAAAGTTTTTTTTGTCTTCTGGGTATGCACCTTGGTAGATGGGAGCATACTCTTGTTAAATATGTTGATTGTACACCATACGTATTAATAAATATTAATGGAGTTTGAAAAAGTTTAATATGCTCTTTTCTGTTTTTTAGAAAAAAATTGTTCGAGTTTACACGGGCAAAAACTGAACTAAAGACTGTCCTGACGCATTTAACAAATTGATCCGTTTTTCAAAGGCATTTTGTATAAACGGCTAAACTATTGTTTGCCTCGGCGTAACATAAATGGCGTTATTATATAGCCTTTTAATCATAAAGTATTGAATCACGTTTTTCTTTTTGTGGTAACATGATGCCCTGCACACAAGGTAAATCTGCTTGAAACACCAAGGAGCGTGGTTAAAGCTCGCAAGTGAATTAAAATTTTGAAGGTGGCAGAGAGTGCAATATATTAAGTAATTGATTGGATTTGAGAAATGGGTAAACGAACTAAGGGTCAGGATCGCGACAAATACTATTACCTAGCGAAAGATCAAGGATATAGAGCTCGTTCTGCTTTCAAACTAATTGAGGTAGAGATGAACATAAATGGGATTGGTTCTTAGGGTTAATTTTTAATTATTAAAATTCGTTGCTAGAGCACGAAAATTTTGTCTGATTTAACTGTATTTGATGAAAAACACTCGAAAATATAAACTTCAGTTTTTTCAATAGATTCAAAATTTAAATCTGTAAACTTAATTTTCATTGAGCC
The DNA here is from genome assembly GCA_032358265.1 of Vaucheria bursata. Classification (NCBI taxonomy): domain Eukaryota; class Xanthophyceae; order Vaucheriales; family Vaucheriaceae; genus Vaucheria; species Vaucheria bursata. The sequence continues at coordinate 49,631 of JAULBW010017330.1, read as the reverse complement.
CCTAGAAAATTTGCATTCTTTATCTTGATAATTTAATTATTAAACTTTTTCAGGATTTACTGAAATTCGAATATACATTTATTCGAAATTGATTCTTTTTTGGATAACTGTGAAATACCAGAAATTCCAAATTGCATCATTTAATTGACCAAATTAAATATATTATCTCTGTGACGTATTCCTTATATTCCACAAAGTTTCTGCATATATTGCCATTATGTTTTTGATGATTTTTTCAACTAAAAACCTCATGAGTAATTTGAATAATGTAATTACTAAAATATAATAGTTTTTTGCTTTGAGTATAGTGATTTTTATTAAAACTTACATAAAGGATTTTACAAGCATGAAAAAATCACTAATTTTAGTGTTATTGGATATGAGAGATAAATGGAAAAATCAAACATATACTTCATGCTTTGATGATTTTTTTAGCTCATAATAAATTCATTTACGATGGAAGGGCATTTCAGAATAATTTATGAAAGGCATGTAATACTTTAATTACAATTATCAAAATTACTTTTATTGAATGATTGAAATGAAAAATACTGGTACTGTCAATGTTAATGATGGGATAAATTTCTAGAATAGAAAATAAACAGAGAGAAAAGAAATAGAAAAGGTCATAAGTGAATAGTAGAATATTTTACATTTATTAAGGTTGTCCGTGAATAATTTATTTACACAGCTTGTATATATATGGCTAATTTTAATGAAGGCAGCATAATACAGATATAACACATAGTAAACTTGTCTGAAGAGCCTTATTAACCATTGACATTGCAATATTTTACTATAAGAAATTTGCATCTAAAGAATTTTCTCTTATTGATAAATAGATGAAAAATCCACATTGTATCAAAGTTCAGTTTGAGATATTTGGATATTATGAATTGATTTGCTGATCCCGACTAATTCGTTATGTAAATGAAATTTCTATTCTCTATGGACAGATGCGCAATTATATACTAAAATAAATAATTGTACGCATATGGTATATTTTATCTAGTGCCAATATTATTATCATTCAAAATACATTTTAATATTGAAATGTCTTTGTTATGTTGACTTATGAAATTTTTATTTTTTGAATTTATGAAATATTATTAAATTTTTTCAGATAAACAAACGTTTTGATTTCTTGGGCAAAGCAAAAGTTTTAGTAGATTTGTGTGCTGCGCCAGGAGGATGGTGTCAAGTAGCTGCGAAACATATGCCCAAAGACAGGTAGAACTCTATTGACACCTAAATGTTCTAGGATAGTTTTCGTACCGGATGCATATGTGATGGGCAACAGAAAGAGAACAGTGTGAACTCCATTAAGTCTTAAATGTAGTAAATATTATATATTCTTAAGGAGTGTTTTTGTCTTGGTACTGAATAGTTTGTCAGCCTCTACTTATTCAATCAATGGACATATGTTTAAAATATTTCTTATCGGCTGTATTGATTCATTTTTTTAATATTTTTGCAGTATTATTTTGGGAGTGGATTTATTGCCTATTCGACCAATCAGAAACGTGAAAACTTTGATAAGTGATATAACCACAGATGAATGCAGGTATAAAATATAAGCATACATACATACTCAATAAAAAAATCATAGATGAATGCATGCATTACATTGAAGTTTATGTACATATGGATACATATGCTCTCATCTTGAAGATTTCAACTTCAAGGACCTTAAGTGCTTTGTGCCTTTGCGCAGATTATTCGTAACAATTCACTTCATTTTATACGTACATCCATGTACCCAAAAAATAATGTTATGTGCAGTAAGCGTCAGATATAGAGTGAATTTTTTGAAGCGAATTTCTGTCTTACAACGAATAAATGAAAAGGCATATTTTGCGAAGTCGAGTCCCAATCTTTTAGATATAATAAATTTCGGGCTTAACAAAGTAATTCAGTAGTCTAGATAGATTCGTTATATCTGAAGTTTATTATTTTTCAATCGTATGATTGATGCATATAATTTTTTCCTAGGAGTTTGATTAAGAAAGAGTTGAAGACTTGGCGTGCTGATGTTGTATTATGTGATGGTGCTCCAAATGTTGGAGCTGCATATGTAAAAGATGCATACGTTCAAAACGAGGTAAAATAGAGCCACTCCAAAGCTATTTATAAATATCGTAGACGATGCAGTAAGATCTCTCTAAAATTATTTCATGGTTTAAATTTTTTTCCCTCTCGAATCCACTTTTACTTAGTATTGTTCTCAAATTCATAATTTTTGTGGCTTATTCTATAAATTCACGGATTTTTTGATGGATTTCACTTAGTAGTAATTCATAATTCATTGAAAAAATATGGTATAATTTGTAAAGATCTTTTTTTAAGACTTAAATTTGAGTAATCATGGTTTATATAGTATAGAAATGTCTTTTATTTATTTGTTCTAGAATTTTGAGTTTATGCCTAGAACATTATGTGCATTTTATTTTGTATAAATTTTTTAGATTGCTCTTGCAGCTTTAAAAGTAGCAACTCAGCACCTTATTAGGGGCGGAACTTTTGTCACAAAAGTATACAGGTAAAGATTTTAATGCGCATGCATGGATACATACAATTACAGTATACATGCTTTTTATGTGCATAAATATAAAGCTGCACGCACGCATAGATGCATGCATACGATTATATATGCAATTGCTGATACCTAACTTAATGAAACACTCTATTGTGTCCTAGACTTCTCTTTCTACAGACATTACTGAACGTTACTCTGGCCGAAATTTCACCTAGTTTCATTTCCTTTTAAGTATATACGTATATGTGCACATGTATTTGTAGGTCGCAGGATTATAATGCTCTGATATGGACTTTACAACAGTTTTTCGATTCTCACCAGGTAATGTCATGTAACGCTATTTATAAGTGTGACATTCTTGATGAAATTATAAATTGCGATACCGATCGTTTTAAGTCGATTTGAGAAAAAATGGGTATATCGCGGGGTTCCGAATAGGGTCCCCAGTAGACTAAGTACGAGTATATTGAGTTGATATGAATATGCTCATCTTAGAATTATGATCACTTTGAATGTAATATAATGACTCAATAACGAAGTTCTTGAGTTATCTTGGCACAATGTAAGGTGACCAAAACAAGAACAAATTTACATAGATTACCAACATTATTCGATAAACCGGATCTACACTTCTATCAAGGCCTCATATTGAAATATCTTTAAAATTCAATTTTATATGCAGTGAGACATCTAAATTCGGATGCTCCACTATCGCATGGTCATTTGTCCAATTTAGAGTGGTGTATAGTTCTGAAATGTCCAACTTAAAGAGATATTCAGATGTGCTAGGGACAAAAACCAATTTTAATTAAAGTCGTTACATGTCTACGCTATCTCCGAAATTATGTCTCAAACGGAAGGTCACAATTATGAAACTTTGTAATAATAAACATTCACAAAATTTAGAATTACCTATCGTTTAGGACCGAATTCCAGGGTCAAGGTAGATAAGCATAAAGTTATTGTCTTGTCGGCTGTTTAGTCTACTAAGGTTCATGGAGATACAAGATGTTTACCTTAACAAGTTTCAATGAATGAGCGCCAATGCTGCAAAATTTTAGTATTTATGAATTAAGAGTGTGAGACTAATGTATGACACATTATTACATTATTTATATTTGGAACATGAGCTATATAAATGTGCATATAAATATATAGTTATACAAGTAAGTTTTATTTGCATATCTGATTTTCTTTGTTTGTACATGCAGGCAGGCATACATACATAGATTTTTAGTATATGTTTTTTCTTTTTTAGGCTGTAAAACCTGCAAGTTCTCGATCGCAATCGGCAGAAATTTTTGTAGTAGGTGTTGGTTATAAAGATCCTGACCACATTGATCCTCGCTTATTGGACCCTAAGTTCGTTTTTGATCAGGTGATTCTAAGCATTTATATGAATTATATGGTCGTATATTTTATAGCATTATTATCAAAAGTACAGTTCTAAATGCAATTATCTATTCATTTACATTCAAAAAATTTTAGGGATATGAAGAAGGCTTGGGAAAAAGTGTCAACGTCTTCCACAAGAAATACGACCAGCACAACAAAAAGAATAGAAGCGGCTATGATGCATCTCTAGGCCAGCTGTTGACCTCAAAGGCTACTGTAACGGTACATGCAGTTTTCATTCCATAAATTGATGGTCTACTTAATGATGCGTACTATTATTTGAAAACGTACTGCTCCACCAACTTCCGTTTGCGGGTATAAATTGATATCTCCGATCCGATCTATTCGATTAACCAATAATTTATGGTGTAACTGATATTACTAGTTTATAGAATATCAACTGTATAATGACTAAATAACCCTCCCCCCTACCCTTCTATTTGTACTACCAAATTTGATCGGTAGAGTAAAGAAAAAGAGTATTTTTTAAAAATTAGTTAGATATAGTTTACATATAGAAGTTGCTATTCCTATTGTTGAAATATTATTATTCTTTTGTCAATTTAAAATTGATCTTGTCATGAAAAATTTATGCATTTTTTTGCTGGCATACTTGGGGTTATTGCATATAAAATCGATTTTTTTATTAGTCATCAGGATACTATTTTAGATGGAAAATCTCATTTTTTTAAATTATATTTGAATTATTAGGACTGGAAGTTTTAAGTTCATGATTGATTTTGCGTATGTATAAATATTTGTTGATTTTTGTATAGGAATTTATTGAGGCTGAGAGTCCTGTGAAGTTAATGTCGCAGGTTCACGTTTTTGAATTCAGTGAGGCATGTGCTGTATTCAAAGAAAATGAGGTATACATATGATGATACATGCTGATACATATACGACTGTAATTATTGATATGTATATTTTGGTACGTATGTACATGCATACATGCACTGGAATACATACGTTTATACATATGCATATGATGAAGGAATAATCCATTACGTTCATTTTCAGCATACTACGCCAGAAATTTTGCAGTGCTGTTCCGATCTTCGATTGCTTGGCAAATCGGAATTTAAATCTCTTCTCAAATGGCGACTTAAGATGGTACGCATTGAAAAATGTAATTTTTTTAGTAATGACTTAAATATGCAAAGACAATTTTGAATGTCTACAGCTTCTGTGGAGGTTTCACAGTATTTATTTAATATCTGACAAATTAACAAGAAATACTTGAATTACGTTAATATGTCGATATGTTTCACTTTCTTATAAAGAATTGACGGAAACGTTGTGCCCACAAATCAGCTATTTGTATTAATTTGATTATATATATATGTATATGTATATACTATATTTAAACTTGGGCTTGTTATATTCTTTTCATCTTTAAAAATATGAATTTATATGCATAGTATAAAAATTAGTAAATTCAAGTATTACTTTTAAAATTCTGTAGAGCGATTGCATACTGTCATCTTAGCTTTGAACTGTTTTTTCGTTATAATTAAGTGTTTCAAGCAACAAATGTAGCATTTCACTTAATTTTTGTTCATTTTGTAATATTTTTTCAAGCTTATCGGAATAAAAAAGTGATACTGATACAATATTGCATTTTTTAGCTTTTTCGAGGGAAGAGAGAAAAGAATAATTTTTTGAGACAAAGGAATTGTGTTGGATATTCACCAACTTTCCTTTGTTCACATCACATTTGTATGTTTAACTGTGAGCTGAAAATGTATATGTTTGAGGTTGGAATTTGGAATTGAGTGACTTGCTATTGCAGATGTTTTTTTTTTGTAATATAACTGTTTACTGGATCTTTCACTCTTGTTTTTATTCTTTTGTGATTCGTTCCTATGAAACCATGGAGTCTATATAGACTTATATTTTCTAAGCTCTTTTCTAAGCTGTAGAATTGATATAGTAATACATCTTCACTTACAGATATATCCGCATGTACACATTTATACATATAACTGTATAAGTGTGTACATGCGGATATATATATTCATATGCAGCTGTTTATTTTTTAGATTGCTTATCGCGAAAGTCTCAAGCACGCCAATGAGGACTCGGATGGAAGCGGAAATGAAAACGGAGGCTATGTTTCCGAGAAAAAGCCATCTAAAACAGATGCGGAGATAGAAGAAGAAATTCAGACTGAAATTAAAGATCTTAGGCTTAAGGTGTGCATGAACAAATTTATCTAGGGATGGGAACTTACTAATCTTGTCCACTAGACATTGTTCTAGTCAACTAGTTGACTTACCTAAGTAGAAGTGAATTTAACATTTAGTTGAGCCTTTTTTATATTCATGCATGTATGCTATATATATATTTCATTTATATATAAAATAATTTTAAAGATAAGTAAATTCATAAATCTCTAAACAATTAATTTAACAGAATTGCATGATTTTAAACTATAGTTCAAAATGTTTAAGATAGTACTAGCGTTTTTATATTTGTCTACATTTTAGTCCATATTGATACTGGCTAGTTGACTATACATATATTATATGGTAGCCATTATTGAACTACAGCCTTATAAATTGTTGATAGAATATTGTTGTTAAGTTGAAGTTGAATTTTGTTCTTTCTCAATTGATATTATTGCACTTAAATTTATGTAAACCTTTACAGGTTTTAGCTGAAAAAAAGCGTAGCCGCAAAAAAGAAAGAGAAGCAGCAGCGAAACTCAGACAAAAAATTGCTATGGGGATAGAAGCATGTAACATTGAGGTGCATTTATTTTATATTTTATAAAAAATAGATATGACTAGCATACCTGACTAATGTAGTTTACAATCCAGTATGCTAGCCATTATCGAATGTAGGCAAAAAATTACTTTTTTTGCTTCATAGATATTATAACATTTGTTTCTGTTTTTAATTCATTGATTTTTTCCTATGTATAAAATTTTATATTTGCTTTTTTAGCTTTGTATACATTTATATGTGCGTAAGTAAATCATTCAAAAGTCTGAAGTACTATTTATTTTCTTGGATAATGTACTGACAATACTCAGTATACTATATTACAGCAACATTTTGTACTAAATGAAGTACTCATCGTTCTTGAATTCTTATAGAATAATATTTATGTTAAAGTAGAAGTACTTTCAAAGATAATATCACTTTTTGGATGCAGTGAATTTATATGTATACAACATAAATAATACTTCCGAGTATGCAAAAAAATCTTAAAAAATTCATGGTTATTTATGACTCAAGAATTTAATGGGCTTACAATCCTTATGCATATATGTTTTTAGACTGAGGATGAGAACGTAGGGATATTTTCATTGGCTACAATTGGGACCAATGGGGAAATTGATGCATTACGTGATGTTGATCTTAGCAAGGTACGTTTGCATTTGAATGTATAACCTGATATCATAAATAATTATGTGCCGTTGGTCGGTTATTCTAAGTAGATAAGGTAATATTGGTTAAGTCCTGGGTGTAGGATATCATAATATTGGATAGCAACAAAAGAATAACAAGATATAGAGATTTGCTCAATTTCTATATGCAGTACAACTTGAAGACATCCGCGTGAAGTATCCAAATCACTCATATAACACAGATTATTTTGATAGTTCAGTTCGTTATCCGTATAGAACGAATCATCGAATTATAAACTGGAAATATTTGTGACACAAGAGGGGGGGGAGTTCAGTGTAATATCCAGTGTACATGAGTTTGCATATGCTAGGGCTATGATCACTTGCGCTTAACATATAGATAATATAAGATATTCTTGAATTGTTTCATTATTGGCGTTGCTCGTTATGTAAGGAAGACTGTAGTTATTGCCTTATACGACCCATATAACATGTATGTATGCATGTATGCGTGATTTAATAATACATTTATGCATAAATTGTTTTTTGCCGAGTTTTAGTTTTAAATAAAGAGTCAACATTTTTGTTTTAAAATAAAATTGTAAGTAAATGTAACATTATTTTAATTTTTCTAAAATCCTCTGTTTTCTGCCATAATTTTATTAATTTAGCTGCTATGACTGATATCAATTCTTTTAGAATCGCATCTATATTAAACTTTGAATATCTCGAATTTGATTTTCACTTTAAACGAAAAAGTAAAAAAAATGTACTCTGCCAAGTTCTGCTTCAGATTTTTAGATGCAAGAATTTCTGATGTAACAAATTGATTTGATGATCTTATTAGAAGATTCATTGTATCCGAAGTTTACTGTGTATATTACCCCCAACTCTTCGCTTTTTGAATATAAATTCGGCGAACCAATTTTTTACTTGTATATATTGAAAATTTTTTATTTCTTAAAATCTCTTTTTAGGTTTCTAGCAGAAGCTTAGGATTAGATTCTGATGAAAGCGATGATGATTCAAACAGGCGTAAAAATAAATATGAAGAACTTGATAAAGAAGGTGTTATATATGCTTATTTTTTATGGTGTTTGAAACGACTACACCAAACTTTTTCCATCGAACATAACCTCCAGATGTTGTATTTCAGTAGTAGGACTGTTAACATAAGCTATGTTCGAGTAGTTGGTCTAGTATGACTTGTATTCGAACATTACGTCTAGTATGAGTTATATTTGGTTAATAGATCCTAGTATGAGTTATGATCAAATTACAACCATACTAGGACCATTTTTCAAATATTACCCCAGATGTTGTATTCGAATAGTGGCCTAGTTCGAGTATTACTTCTAGTATAAGCTATAGTCTAGAGGAGACTACTTTCAGTCTTAACAGTATCGGCATTAATATTGGCAAAAATATGCAGAATAATCAATTTTTATATTTATTTCATAAGTTATCACTATGAATATAAATATCCTATACTTTTCCAATTAGATTATGTTAGGGAAAAATACATTTATCGGAAAATTTCCAAATAAGCAAGAATTTTCTCAGGTTTTTATAAAAAATTATTTCTCTGACTCCTAGAATTAAAAAATAAAAACATTTTAATAGATTCAAGGGGAGATTAGTGCTGTAAGAGGATCTTAAAATATGTAATATAAGCAATGGCTAAAAAAAGAAAGTTCTTGGATTTTTACCTTACCAAATTTACTTGAAATATGTATACAGAATATTAGTTTTTGTACTTTATTGATTATCACAATTATTTAGAATTCATTGAATTTGTACTGTATTTATATTGAAATATACAGAAATTTCTGCGAGGATTGAGGAAGAATTAAACCAGCAGTACTATCATTACCTGGAAAGAACAAAAAATCCAGAGGCTAGGGAAGGAACTAGACTTGCAAAAAGAGCAAAAAAAGCCATTGTAAGTTTGCATGTTATGCTAAGATATCGCTAGCTATATTTAGTTATAAATATATATTTGTTTATATTGATGCCGACTAGTATAGTATATCATCTAGTATACTAGTAATTTCATTCTGTGTGCAATAAAGAATATTCTAGAAATATAATCAAGTTAAAGTAGAAATACACAATTTTATAAATTACTATCACTCTCTCTTTCCTACATCTCTCTGTCTCTGTGCACTATAGAACACTAGTCATAGCATATGAAAATACATAATGGCTCCAAATAGTAATACGAATATTTTTGTGAGTCTTAAGAAGAATCAGCTCTACCAGTAGCAACTTTTAAAAAATTTTATATGTATATATCGACAAATTTTGATTGAAAAAATTGAAAAAAATTTGGGCAATATTTGCAGCACAAAGATACAAGTATAACATGAAAGAGTCAATATTAGCAATTTACAAATAGAAAAAAATTTATGGCTAATATGAAGTAGTATATTTATATAAATTTATTAGAAGTTAAAAGATATTATAAAAGATTCATTACTAGCAATTTAAAAATGAAAAATTGTATACATGCTTGTTTGCAACTTATAGTTCTCTATTTATATATATATTGCATTAAAAGGTCAATTTTAGCGATAAAAAAAAATTTTATCGCTAAAAATTTTTCAAATATGTATTTGCAGTTTAAATACATAAATATAGTAGAAGAGGGTCAATATCAATAGTTGCTCTAAATTCATTGTAATTATTAGAAATTTTTTTTAAATGTCCAGTTTGAAATTCAAGTTTTCATATCGAAGATAGTGTTGAAAATAGATCCTCGAGAAATAAGTGGTCAACAAATTTAAAATTTGGTGTTTCTTATGTTTGGGGGAAATTGTAATAATTTAACTTAAAGAGTATTTTGCTTTGGGAACTTGCATTTTTATGAATTCATTCATTACATTAAAAAGGTGATTCAAAACCTTTAAAATATCTTATAGTTACAAAAAATGTAAACATATGTATATATTCAATAGACTTCGGATATGACGAACAATCGGGACCATCGGATTAATTTTTTATAGCCTAAATTTGCTATATCCGAAAATCGGAAGCAAAACTTGGTACATTATGACTTTTTAGCTTATTCGTTATAAGTGAAAATTTGGGAAAAGTCTATTAATTATATCCGAAGTTTACTGCATATCGATTACAATTGTTTTTTATTTTTATCCTTTTTACATGCCAATTTCTTTTTGTTTGTTTAATTTACGGTACAAAAATAACATATATTAAGAAAAAATTGAATACCGCAAGATGAATATTGTGTTTATAATAGGATAAAAAATTTATATATAACAATAATACATGTTGCTATATTTGAAAATTTGACGTGTCTGTATATAGGCTCAAAAAGCAGCCAATGAGGAGATGGAAGATACATTATTATACGATGAAAATCAGGTTAGAATAAACGAAAATGAAAATGAAATTTTTTTCTTAAAATATTTCAATGAATACTTGAAAATGCGATGATAAGAAAGTAGCAGTTCAATTATTTTTAACTTTTTTGACCCTTTGGGTATTATTCTGAAATTTGATCTTTCCATAAAAGTAACTCGTTATTCAAAGTCTTTGTGCAACTAATGGATGATAATTTTTAAGTACTTTTTGTGTTATGCTAATAAAAATTTGTACTTATTCAGAAATATTTTAATTCAATTGAATTTCTTGGTGCTGGATTTGGAGAGTTTTTGCAATTTTTAGATCTAGCATTTTAATTTATAATAAAAATCTTTTTCATAAATTTCAAAAATTTAGAAAGAAATAGCAAATTATTTTTTGTGCTTTTGGCTAATTTCTATTCTTTGGGAAAAATATTATGCATTGTTTATGCTGGAAGGTTAGAAAGCAATAGAAAATTAAATTCATTTTTTTAGTGTTTCTGGCTAATTTCTACTAAAATGTCTTCTTTTTTAGGAAAAATATTATGAGATGCTTGATGGTCCAAAGGACAGTGATAGCGACAGAAGCAGTGAAGGTAGTTTTTTTTAGTTTTGCTATTTTTCTTTTTATGGCTATTTTATTTAATGATGCATATTTTACTATGCATGTTAATTCTTATGGTCATTTTTTATTAGATGATGGATATTTTAGTGAAAGCGATACTGAAAAAAGTGCTAGAACAGAATTAGAAACAGGCGAATCGAGAGTGCCAGGAGGAGGGTTATTAACGGATTTAATTAGACCTGGGGATATAGATAACTCGAAACAAGCAATAGCCAATAGGTAATATTAACTAATGACATTTCATTAGGCTTTTTAAAAAAAATTTAATATAGATTGATAATTTCAATTCTTCTAGAGTTAATGGTAGATAATAGTAATAAGTTGAATACATATATATATGAACGGTTTGAAAGATGCAATCATATATATTTGATAGGTGGTTCGGTAACGAATTATTTAAGGATATTGGTGACGCATTCGACGATGATGAAGACGAAGATGCTGATATCAACGAGAACGAAATCATCGAGAAAGAAATCACCAATAAAAAAATTAGTGAAAAAATACTGAAAAACACTAAAAAAAATAAGGTAATTTTGTCAGTCAGCTTTTTCCATTAATTTTTATATGAATGTATTATTTTATTATTAAAATGTTAGAATTCAGAATGTTTTTAGATTATCTGTATTGTGTACTAATGAAAACCAATAAAAACTGTTCTGATTGATATTCTATCTTCAGGAACTACCAGCAGAGAAAAAATTTCTTTCAAAATGGGAAAATAAATTGAAAGACAAAAATCTTACATCCGAAGGTACCCTAAAAAATGTATTTATACTCTGTTTTAAGCTAACTAATTGTAGAAGAATATACATATTTAAATTATTAATTGCCTTGGAACAGCCTTTTTAGTAGTATTTACTTTGAAGAATTTAAGGCAAAAGTTACGTTAATAATCAAGAGGTTTGTTATATAATAGGTTTAAAATCAATTTACCAGTGGTTTGCAATGTGCAAAAATCTTTCAGCTGTCACTAATGAGTAGTAGATGGAGCGAATGAAATTCTCAATAAGATTCACGGTGTCAAGTCACATATATTTGCTTTTTCAAAATCTGAAACTTTCAGCCAATTAGTAATTAAATACTAATATTTTAACCAATCAATTGTTAGACCAATTCTCACAAATCTAAAAATCAAAAGTTTAATCATTAAAATATTAATGAGGACTTGAATACTTTTCACTTGTATGCATGTGTTCAACGTATCTCAAATAACAATAATAAAATTTATTTTTATTTTTTAATGTTTCATAGAATTATTTGTATGACTACATTAATATATTATATGTATACATTCGTGTACAAATTTTTATATTATAATATGCTGAGAAAAGTATTTATTAGGTATTACATATATTTGAATGTACACATTTTTGATATAATATTTTTTTGGAAAATAATTACAAGATACAACTATCTACTATATGCACGTATATTATGTATGCATCTGTTTCACTTTTATTTGATTATAAGGGAAAGCTTTCATAAGGTATAGCTATAATATATATGTATTATTTTCTGTTCTCCTTTTTATACACTGGGAAAAGTAATCAATAGGTATAACTATAATATATATATATATATATAAATTTTATTTGTTGCATATGTATATATTAGATCCGGAAATATCTGGAGAGGCTGCTATATCATTAGGAAACATGCCGAAAACGGATAAGCAAATCCGCAAGGAAAAAAGAAAGAAAGATACAGAACGAAAGGTCAAAATATTCTTTTTCAATACATTTGATTGGTTTATATTCACCATACAGTAAGTAAAGGACTGCATTGTTCTTCTATCGACTTTTTGTGTGGCAAAACTTTTACTTTGATCTTTTTTGTATTGAAAATTTTTACAGCGTTTTATGTATGTATTAGTATTGACGCATTCTTTAAAATAAATACATATCTTTATACCTATTGTATTTATATTTTAGGTTTGATATAAATAGTTCTTTACTTCATTTTATGAAAGAATTTAAATTCATTAAAATAAAGAACAAGGGACAAATTATACTGTAGCGTTATTAGTAAATCAATGTGATTGGATGATTTCTACCTTGTTGATATTGATTGGTTACAGAATTTTATACTCTGTTCCGAGCAATTTAGGGATTTTGTCAAATAGATAGTGTTGTATTTTGAGCATTGATTTTGACTCACTTATGTAGATATCAGTATTTTCATTACATTGATGCTGATTTGTTGCAGCATAAAGTCATAATTGAGTTATTGATTCTGATTGGCTGTAGTTCAAAGTTGTGGATTTCTTTTCTGAATACTTGATGCTCATTCGCCCAATAGATATTGTTCCAGTCCGAATAATCCATTCTGATTGATTGCAATAGATATTGTTCCATTCTGACTAATTCATTCTTATGGCTTAAATAGGAACAAAAAGACTCGAAACGTGTACGCGGATTGGATATTGAAGAATCGATGGATATAGATATTGTTGCTGGTGACGAAACTTTTGATTCTTTGGATGAAAGGGCAAAAGTCAAAATTATGAAGGCTAGAGAATTGATTGCGGCTGGAATGGGAAATACAGTACAATCAAACACCCCGTAAGTCATTTCTATATAGTATGAAATTTCGAAAATGAATATTTCATAAACTGATATCATCGGTTATACAAAAAAGATTCAATAACTTTTAAAACCAAAATATATTCATAATGCAACAAAATTTCAAAATAAAAAATAGAATTTCAATTGTTGGGACTATTTTTCAAGATATTACAAAATTTGAGTTAATATCCGAATATATTGGATTAGAGATATCAATATGTACCAGTAGACGGAGCGCGGTGGAGTAGAAAAAAACTTTCATATAATAGAATAAATCACTTAGAGAACCATAGATTTCTGGAATGTCGACTGTATGTAGAGTAATGTTTGATTATAAAGATACTTCGGAATTACCAAATGAATTCATTATTATTTTATTATGCTCTAAATTTATTATGTCTGAAAATCTGAAGCTCACTAAAAGTAATTGATACTTTTTTGCTTACTTATTATAATTGAATATCCTTTAAAGGTGAGTTCTTTATATTCTATGTTTACTATGTACAGTTTAAGATAGTACTAGCCATTCATTACATGATTGCATTTTTAGTTTGCATTGATACTGGCTAGTTGACTATGCATACATAGTGCAGTAGTCTATATTGAAGTGCAGCCATGGAAAGTGCTCATTGAATATTGTTCTGGAACAATCTTTAAATGAATATAAATTTTGATTTTTTCGATTTGAACTGAACCGTACAGTATCCTAATATATGTGCAATTTAAAATTGTTCTTTTTATTAATTTTTGACAACATTGGAGCAATTGACTTTTCAAAACGTTTTCTTGCACCTATATTTGGGGAACACGTATTTTACATTAGTTGGAATTCTTTGATGTATTCTTTAAGATTTATTGTACCTGAAATTTTGAATATACTATATATATGTATAAATAAATATTGTTCTATAGTTTTTTTCTAAGACGGTGAATCTTAATCTCATTAAATGAGTTACATGTGATGCAATTTTACTTCTGGATGTGACATGCATACAGATAAATTGATTCTGATTCACAGTTCATCTTTTGCAGCTCACATGTCACAATACATGTACTCCAATTAGAATAATTTTATAATTTACTAGTATACTACTATGCATACTAGTAACTAGTCAATCTATGTACAAAATAGACTTACGGATGCAACAGTTCCGAGTCCAATTCATGAATCGTTAATGCAACACATGCACGTTGTTATATTTTTGGATACATTAATTATAGGCATTGCAGACAGAGAAATGTTTATATATAGTGAAAATTTCTAATCATTATCATTTTTTATATTTATAATTTATTTTTTTTAATTTTTATTTTTTTTAAAATGTGCATAGAACAACTGATGACTCATTCGAAATTGCTCCAGCTGAAGCAATAATGGTTGCTTTAAAAGGAAAAGATTATGTTCTTTCTCGAAATGACGAAAGGCAATATATATCAGAAGAGGAGGATTATGATGATGATGACAGGTAATTATTCTTAGAAATTAGAACAATATTTATAACTCTTCAATGATTTTCTATTTGTTGAATGTACACATGCATAAATTTTGAAGAGATAAGCATATCTCATAATTTTTATAATTTGTGTAAAGAATATTAGAAAATTTTTCCAAAACCGTCATGATTCAGTTAAAAATCATTTTTTTCACGACATTACCTCAAATACAGCATTCACATGGGACAGTAAGACCATGACAGCTTATTTTTTTGTTCAAAAAGTTAGGCCCTAAATGTCAGTTGGCCAGTCGATGAATTATGCTGAATTTCTTTGCCTCTTAAAATTCTTTCTCTTCTAATTTTTTCAACTTTTGTTTAATTATTTAAATATCATGACTTGAAAAATGAAGTGATCGTGGCCTAATTCAGCAGGAAGTAATCTGATATTTTTTTCATATATAATGCCAATGTTTAATACTTGAATAAAGTATCAATTATATGCTATTATTTTCAAATTCAATGCTAGGACGTTATTTTTTGAGGAAATGGTAATTTTGAAAGAAATTTTCAATGCATATTGTCTTCAAATGCAGCACTAGGGCATTATTTTCATGGGAAATATCAATTTTATATTCATGTTTAGTGTCAGTAGTATCTATTAATTTATTGTTGACTTGTAACAGAGCCGTTTGTTCGATGTGGTCTGCAAGATACTTACCAATAGAATCAGTTGCTTTGATAGCACACTTGAATAATTTTTTCCTTTTTTTCTGGTCAGAGTGAAAAATATTCTACATAAATTATTCTGATTTTCAATCTGACCAAAAGTAATAATGGTCACTAGATACTTGTTTCTTTTTCTTAAAATCCTTTTTTCTCTGTACCTCTGCCTTTTTTTATCTATCGATGTACTTTTGCAACATAAATATTTCTAGAAAATAGGTAATTTCGAAAAAGTTCCTGTTATATATATGCTATCATAAATTTCTAAAAATGTTATTTGAATATTAGAGCTAAGCAGCTGGCGCTGGGAACGATGATGATCCGAAAGCACAGAGCCAAAGAGGTACAGTTCAGTTATTTAGAGTTCAAATATTTTGTTAAAGGTAGTTCTTTTGGATATGTATTCATACAAGATGTACAAATATAGTGTAAGATATTTTTCGATCATTAATTTTCAATATTTCTGTTTTTATTGGTATATATCGTGCATGTTGCTTTAAGTGTTAATTTCTTGACATAAAGCAGTATCCTGTACTTATATACATATAAATATATTGTTTAGACTGTATACATGTCTATGTGCATATTTAAATACTTTTTTGTATATGCTTAGATCGTTGATGCTGCCTATAATCGGTACAGTTGGAACGACCCTAAAAATTTACCAGAATGGTTTACTGATGACGAACGTAGGCATTATAGACCTCAGGTGTTTCTATGTATAATATACTTAGATGTATACATCGTATATACAGAATTTATTTTATTTAAATTGCTGCATAAAAATGCCTGTAATTTAAAAGCTTGTGAATTTTTATTCAAATATTTATATGAATGTATGTAGAATTTTTTCTTGAGAACGTTTCAACATATAAATTATTTTTGAAATTTTGGTGCCTAGTAGTTTTAATATATAGTTGAATATGTTAATTTGAATTATGCATACATATATATATTTTTAGTACATTTTTCTATACATATAACAAGTATATGCATAATTTGCAGTTTGTATTGTACACATTTTTATATGATGTTATTTTATATTATTTCTATTTTCTATCCTGCACATTTTGATATAATTTTATTTTTTGTTAGATTCCTATTGCTCCAGAGCTGATCCAGCAAATGAAAGAAAAATTTATAAATCTATCTTCAAAGCCTATTAAAAAAGTTGCTGAAGCACGGTCTCGAAAGAGAAAACGTGCGTCAATAAAGCTTAAGGCAGCTAAGAAAAAGGTATTTACATGCAACATTCAATTGAATTTTTTTGTCATTTTTCATACATTCAATACATATATATATATATATTAATACATTTCAGGCAAATACGTTGGCATCGAATCCGGATATGAGCGATCGTCAGAAGCTTAAAGTGATTCAGTCTGCCCTTAAGAAGGGAGTATTAAATGACAAACCGACAAAATCTTATGTTGTCGCAAAAAAGTTTCATGGTGGAAAACCTTCGACTTCTGTAAGTAACTCATGTACATTTGATATACCTATGCAGTAAACTTCTAATATAATCAATTTGATTTTCATACATCTTCACTTACAAGGAATAAATGAAGTCCTATTGCGTCAAGTTCAGCAATGATTTTCGGGTATAGAGAATTAATTCGTTGTATCCAAAGTTTGCCGTATACAATATATCGAAATTTAATTTAGGTGACAGAATAAATTTAGAACGTGTCAGAATGCCAAAAAAATATTGATATTACACTTGGAGTACATATAAGTTTAATAGGGATAGTATTATATTCCTGCTTCAATTTAAAAATCTTGTAGAACAATCAATACATGAGATAGAGTTTAAGTTGAACTTAAGTTTATTCTAGAACAATATTCCCAAATAAATTTCTAGCACTTTATATGAATCAGTATCAAGCAATTCATATTTGATTATACAATGAATATGACTAGCATTACGTTTAACAGAATTTACTATTTTAATTGATAATTTTGTGTTATCTTGATTATATTCGACTATGAATGTTTATATACGTTTATGTAATTTTTTTTCAAAACTACTAATCTTGATACCTCAAAGCACAAACCTCCATTATCATATATTTGTACATCTTGTGAAAGATTTCAAAAATATGCAATGAACAATTTAAACCAATTATATTTTGTGACTTTTCGAATTTGATTTTTTTAATGAATAATTGGCATTTTCCATGAATATGATATATGCGTGCGTGCACTGATAAAAAAAGGAGTGTAATCTTTGCAAAGTTATTATATTTATGCCGACATATGTTTAGTAATACTGACCTTGACGCAATTTAAAATTTTAATGAATTTTGCAATGCTATCAAAGATGTTATTATTTCATTTTTAGTGTTTAATAAATTTCTTCGTACAAATTAATTATTTTACATAAATGTTGGTAATTTATGTCGCTTCATTTTCTTGAAAAAATATTCTTTGAACTTCGATATTTTAGGGCAAAAAGAAAGGCAGCAAGATTAAATTCGTGGATTCTCGTATGCGGAGCGATACCAGGAGTATGAAAAGAGCTGCAGCCAAGAAAGGGGGGAAATCCGGGGGAAAAAAGGGAGGAAAACGCAAGTAGAAAGAATAGTGTGTCTGTCTGTGCTGTATTTTGCGCGTATCAATACATGCATGCTATTGCACAGATCAAAATCGTTTCAAAAGTAATTTTTTTCCGTTTTTCTTGTATTAGCTTTTGTTGTCACAGAAATGAAATTGTCTTGATACAGTTGTTATTTTTAATGAAATTTTGGATTTTTTTCTATAATTACAACTTAGGACTTAAATGTAATGTCCGCTTTCTTGGCAACTGAAAAATACTGACTAGCAAACACTTAACTTGTCTCAAGTTGTTTAAACTCATTTAAAGAATCATGCATTTCAGTGTTTTCAAAATATTTTACAAAATTTTGTTATGAATAACTCGCGTTATCATAATATTTATATTTAGCTTTAAATTTTCCTTTACATCTCAACTTACATTTGAAGAAAATAATCTGATTTTATTTTTATAATATGTCTATTTTTCACATATTGTGGTACATAGATCAGTTCACTTGTAGCAAAATGAGGCAACTTAGCCTTCCGGTATTTGTTCGGTGATGTCATTATATTTAAGCCAATAAAAAAAAGTTAATAAATTTTTGTATTCAAAATAAAAGAATAATAATTCAACAAAATTAAGTATTCATTTCGCCTGATAAAATGACATCACTGAACGAATGCCAGTTCACTAAGGATTCGTTAACGAAATGAACTGGAAAAATTGAAATATTACATTCGTGATATATGAGTATTTAATTATTCAACATAAATATTTCTATTGCAATTAAAATAGAAATTATCATAAATTGACGTAATTTACATTTTCTATAATAAAAAATATGTAAGCCAATAAATACATTTAACTTGTATAAATTACTTGTTTAAAAGTAATAAAGGACGTATATGTTTATCTACTGAGAAAATGAAAAATCAATAAAATAAAAAGAACATATATATAATCTCGAACTATGGAAAATAATATGCATATAAGCGTGTTTTAAAAGTATTCTTTGAAGAGTGCAACAAATTCATCAAAATCGAGTTTTCCATTTCCGTCTTCGTCGAATTCTCTTAGATACTCTATAATTTCCCGTTTTGAAACAAAATCGATTACTTTCCCAAATCCCTGTTGAACTGAACTGTTTTTCTCATTTTGCAAATCACAGTTCTCTAACCCGTCAATTAGCTCAGTTGGATCAATTGTCTCAGAGTTATCTACGATGAAGAATAATTAAGCTATATATAGTAATAATCAATGGTTTTTAAAAATACTGCAGTTTTTTTGTCACTTCTGAATGTCAATGTTCATTAAAGAGTTCGCGAACTCTTACCTTTAGATACATATAAATTGAACAAAAGTACTCGAAAAAGCTAATTTTTTAAACTAATTTTTGCGATGTTTATTTTTTATTTGTCATTGGTTGAATGTCAGTAGTCAATTTAAAGTAGTTTGTGAACTGTTACCTGAATCGTATAAATTGAACAAGTCTCGCAAGTCTTGAACTTTTTGGACTGGAAGGCTGGATCTTATTATGACTTTTTCCTCTTCATTTATTGTTTGTTCTTCCTTTAAGTGAATCAGTCGTTTAAAATCGTTCATTTCTGGACGTCTCAAGTCAGGAAACAGTTTTTTCATAATATTGCTATATGTTACTGGATTCCTGAAAAAATAATATAATTTTATAAATTATATACATAAATGCATAACTTGATTTATAACAAAAATAGAATTTTTGAGAAAAATGCATCATAATATATGTATGCAAGTTTTCTACCATGCAAGTTTATTCCTGCATTAGCAGACTCTTGTAAAAAATTACTGAAAAATATTATCATATACTACTGTTCACAAAATAATAACTTTTGAAGATCATAAAAAGATAACCATTGAATACAACTAACTCTCTTTCATTATACTCTAGTAATTCGTATGTTTATTCTTGATTTATAAAAATGGATAGTCTACTGTCCATTCATTAAGGTTTTTTCCGAAGAGAATTAATTGTAGTTACAAATTTAGTGTCCAAAGTAGCAAGGCATCTTGTTTATGAAGAGTAAGTTATAGAAACTGCTAAGTCTCGTTGGCTGTCCAGTCTACTAAGGTGCCTAACTTAAGAGGTTATGCATGCATAAAAGTATATTCAATTATCGAAATATATAACTCACTGTCATGAATCATTTAATTTAATTCAATCACGATTACATTCAACTGTCTATTTATATTTCTCCTTTGAATTTTTCACACTTATTGCTATAGCAAACTGTATTCGGAGCAACTCATTTTCGATATCTTTGAGGCACATTATTTGCTTATTTGAAGTTGTACTACTCTTAGGTACATTTTCTATTTTTTTGCTTGTATACATTTGCAAAAGCTTAAATCCAATTCAATATCCATTTACCGCAAAAACCGACTATAAATCCGCCAAAGTAATGATAACCGACGTATATCGGCATATATTTTAGACAAGTTCAAAAATCGGCTTCATATATCAATTTGGTTTTGTATTAAAGTCTCGGTTGTACAGTAATATTGATATATGCTGAAAAACCACCTTGATTCAGAGGACTTGAGTCCTTTTAACCGTTTCAACAGTTCTTTCTGCGGATACAGTTCTTTAGCACTGAAAAATAAAAGATATAATTTGTCCTACACTAATTGATTGCAATTATGGTATGGAAAAACATATTTATTGCATGGAATGATACATATCGGCACATAATGGATACGTAAAAATACAGTGATACATGGAACATGCCACTACATTGAACATATAAATTGACTCATCATATATTCAGTATTTTTAGAATTTACTATATATAGCATATTTTAGAAAAAATGTCTATATAAATGTACACATATATCAAACAACTTGGAAATATTAATTTAATATTTATATTTTTTCACTACGTAATTTGAATTCTATTACTTGATAAACTTCCGTGTTATACAAAACTTCAATGTAATCGCAACTAGAGCTAGAAAAATTGTGGATATTTTACGTTCATACATATATATATTTGTATTTACACATAGTATATACAAACTGATGAATACATACATAAAAAGTATACCTATATAATGTATTTAAATCTGCACGTCCGAATCCATTGCAAACTGAGTGGAAAGCTAAATGTACAGCTAATAACTCATTCACATCATAAGGACCGTACATTTTCATCGACAACAGCTTCAATTCTTCTTTCTTCTTATCAGCATCTATCAAACCTCCAAATTGTTCTCCTGCAAAAATTGTATAAGATGAAAGGTCACTTTGTCCTTTCAACGTTTCCTCCCATGCACATATATCAAAATTTATATTTTATTCTGCATAGAAGTCAACATTTAAATTGATAACATTATTACATACAGTTGATATTCAAAAGTTTTTTCAACTTCAAATATAAACTTTTAATTGTACAGCTAATTTTGGATTTAACAAACTTGCCAAGATTGTTGCATTAATTCCCTACACCCAAGTTTAATCGATATAAATGCAAAAGATAGTAGACAATAGCTACTTTTTCATACATATAAATTAAATAACCTTAAATCTAGAGCTATATATTGAAGAGGCTGAACAGAATATTTAGCTGAAATGTATATGAAACTAAACTGTATATTGAACTGTAGGAGCAGAACTGTAGGAGCAGAACTGTAGAGGCTGAATGGTTAAAACTGAACTGTGAGCTGTTCAGAGTAGAGTTAAATTTAATGGCTCATTACTGTAAATGATGTGCATTATGTATATTATATAAAGTATCATTCTGTTATCAGTGGAATCTTTAACTGTGCAGTAATTACAATGTACAAAGAATTTTTTATTTTATTCGAGTTTACCATTTTTATGATCTTGTTTGCTTTTCATAAGTCCTGAGTTCAAGTTCTGCTGATGGAGATTTTTGCTACTGGAAACAACGTTATCACATTTCTCGAGTTGTGATGCAAAAGACAACACTAAAAAATATCAAAAAAGTAATTGAAAAATATTCAATAAAATTTCAAAGAAATGTTTTATTAATTTGCCAAAAAGTGGATTAGAGTTCATTATCTTTTTATGAGCACTTGAATCTGATATATTTTTTGAACTGCCACTAATATCTGAACTGTAGCCTGTCTTAAAACTCTAATCTGAATCAATATAGAATGTGACCTGCTTCTGAAATGTAGCATGAGCTATTTAAACTGTGACTTGCTTGTGAACTGTAATCTGAACTAATATTATCAATTGTTTGCTTTTGAATTATACTTGAGCTAATCAAAATAATGACTTGAATTACAACTTTCATCTGAACTAGTTTTGTAGTATGATACAAACTAAAGAAACGGTAATTGAACCAGTTGCATGTATTATAAACTGTAGCTTGAACTGTATGTAAAATTAAAATATGATTTAGACTATTCTAATCTTCAAGATAGTATAAATTGTAGAAGGTATGTAGGCATGTTTTTTCTGTATGTACAAATCACCTTTTTGTTTTAAACGAGCTTGGTCAACACTGGATAACTCTAAGCAGGACTCGACTGTGCTCAAGTCGGAGTTTAAAATAGACACCAATCTTGGTGTGCTAAGTTGAATATATCCATTATGCAATTTACTTAAACTCTTTTCGGTTTTATTCCTCTTGATTTCTGTCACTAATTCTGCGTCTCTTAACTCTGGTATCGTTTTCGATTCTTGAGTGCTGGTAGAGTGAGTCAATGTTCGAGTAGAGTCCAGTATATTTTTTGAAACAGTCTTGAAACCACTCCTCTTTTTTTTACTTCTCTGTAAGTTTAGAGACTGGAATTTGTATTACACATGGATACATGCAATTGCATACCAAAAAGGTACATACAGAACTACAGCAAATTTTTTAACCTGAAGTTTTTCATCTTTGAGCTCAGGCAAATGTTTCAACAAAAATTCACTGGGCTTTGACATTTCTTTTAAATTCAGCATCTTCTTCTCCTTTATGTTTATTCCATAAGCTGTTTCCGCATTCAATGCTTGCTCTACTTCCTATTACCCATGTATACAAAAAAATATAATTTAAATTTCTTGGAAAGACTAAAAAAGAGGTTAACATATATGAAATAATCTACTATATTATTTGATTATGATTTTTTACCCTTCAAAATAATTTTGATCCATGGCTTTTCAACAAATATGAATGCATTTCAGGGTGAAAATTCATTGAAACATGTGTTGACCATTCATTGTTCTTTTAAATTCTCTATAACTAGAGACGTGTATATTGTTCTTAAAGTCCTTCTGTTTTAGTGCCTTATTTTTTTTCACCAGTGCCAGTTCAGCAACTTTCAGCATAACACGCATATGGGTTTCTAGAACAAGATATTCAAAAATTTAAGCAAAAAAATAATTTTTGAATTCATGGTACAGTAACCGTATTGCACACAATCCCAAGATTACTCGATAGTACACATTTGAGCCTAATTATATATAGATGTACTTAAGCAGTAATATTTGTATAAATTTAAAAAATTTTAAAATTCTGGTTGCAGTAATGTATTCAATAAGATAATTGAGAATCAATACTGTAATTCATAATAACATCTAAAATCAGAATAAGATCCCTCAAATTCAGAGTAAGACTCCCCGAAACCAGAGTAAGACCCCCCAAATATGAAATTACCAGTATATGCATCAGTATTTATGGATGTATAAAATGTATGTATATATATATATCTTCCAAAAGTCAGATTAAGGCTTCTTAAATCGATTTAAATCAGTGTATCTCTTTAATATTAAATATTTGAAACTGTTTTTTTAGGTTATCCTCTGAGAGAGTATTTTAAGCTTTGGGGATAACAAACTTATTTTTCGCAAATCTTTATTTATACCAAATAATCAAAAAGCCATTTGACCCAAGTTTTATTCAATTATAATGAATTTCGAATGAAGTAGATTAATTCGGTGGTCATGACAGTTTTATTCTGTCCAAAAAAGTACTTTACTATAAGTTTATTTATGCAATTATGTTCTAATATTGAATTATTCTAGAAAATAGTTCTGTAACTGCATATTCAAATTTTGGCTAGTATACTAGATAGTATACTAGTCTGAATGAATATACACAAGTATAACTAGACATTGTTAGCAATATCTTGAGAAATATAACTTTAATTTTTTTTGCCATTTTTTACCTTACAATAATTTTGATATAAAAACCGTATTTTTGTTGGCATCGAGTACTGTGAATTATCCGTATTTTGATTCACCAATGAGCTAGATCTGTATGTACTTCTTTTTTCATCTAATTCTTTTTCTGTATCTCTAAAAAAATCATGTAAAAGTGAAAAAAATCAAAAAAATATTTTTTTCATAAGAGTAGAAAAAACTTTTTGAATTTATGAAATGTGCTGACAGTTCAATTATAACAATTCAGTTATCTTGTATCATCTAGGTTAAACTGGATTATATCTATTTGCATATTATATTAATTTATGATAAGATTTATATTATTATTACTAATTTCCATAAAGTTTTACCTATTGTAGGTGGAGGAAAGGCTAGTTTCATTCTCTTGAAGTTGTCGTACTCTTTCTGTGCAAACATATATAGACGAAAGTAAAACACATAGGCTTTAATTCGAATAAGTCACATTTTAATGTACACTAATACTTTTCATATCTACATAAAATATATTGCATATGAATATATTTCAAAAATATATATTTTCAAGTAAAAAACCAAAGAAGAAAGACATGCAACGCAGAATTTTCATCTATAAATACAGATTCATTTATGCACAGATATGTATACATACCTAACATTTGAGTTGCAGCTTCAATGCGAGTCCTGAGAATTTCGTTCTTATTAACTGGAAATTCAAAAACATCTTTTCGCCGCGTGTCACCCTCTCTATTTGTGCATCAGTATGCAAGAACAACAAAACTCAAATTTTTATAATTTTCATACATTCAAGTTCTATAGTTCTAGGTATTCTACCTAGATTAGGGTAATGCAAATTTAGTCCTGGGTGTATATGAAAGATTCGAATAGGGACCCCAGTTGGTTAAATTTAGTGGCAACATCAAATGAACAAGTTTTAACTCACTTAGTCTAATGTAATTGAAACAGTGTTTAAAATAATTTTGAAATAAATTTATAAATCTAAACAATATTCAGAATGTTATTGGAGTCTGTGAAAATAGGTAAAACTTGTGCCTGGTTATACAGTGCCTGCACTACAAATTTAGGGTACATACGCTACATTCCAACATAATAGTACCTGCAATCCAATATTTATGAACCTACACTCCATTGATATGCTACATACACTTCAAAACTACAGTGCCTACACTTAAATGCTCTGTACTTACGCTCTAATTCTACAACATCTGCACCTCAGTACAACAGTACTTTCATACCACTGCAATATTGTTTGCACTACAATACTACAGTATCTATCATTCTATTTTGTACTACCAATACTGAAATACTACAATATTTGTCATTCTTTTTTGTACTACCGATACTGAAATGCTACCCTCCAATAGTAGAGTATCTACACTCCAACAGTAGAGTATCTACACTCCAACACTACAGTACTTATGTTCCAATATTACAGTACCTATACTCTAACACTGCAGTATCTACACTACAATACTACAGTATCTAAGCGTTAACAAAAAAGTACCTACGCTATGCAATATTGCCTACACTCCAGTACTACACTATCTGCTAAATAGTACGTTGCCTACACTCCAATACTACACTATTTACTAAATAATATACAGCACCTACACTACAAAAATACGCTCCAATAGAGCTCTACAGTTTTAGCACTACAGTAAATGAATGAAATACCTGAAGGAACTTGAAGTTTCAACTTTAAGTTTCACCTAATTTCATAATGCTATTTATCAAGATATGTAAATTATGTAATGTATACATAAATTGTGGATAGCTGTTACCTCCCATAAGTAAGAGTAGTTATTTTTTGAGCTTGATATGTTTGCCTGTATGTATCATGAAGTACCCATGTATGTATGGATCTATCAGAACTGGCAGTCATCAGACTTGGAGGATTTAATATGACCTAATTTAAGCAAAATAGTAAGAAACAAGGAGTTGCATAGAATAAACTAGAATAATTAAAAAAATTAAAAAAAGTTGGAAAAATTGAAAGAAAATTTAAAAAATTTGTAAATATTTTTAAAAGTCATGAAAAAAATTGAGTAAAAATAAAACAACTAATTTGAAAAAAATGTTAGTAGATAATTATGTATTTATATGTTCCGTCTCTTTTAAATTTATATATCCTTACTGTGCATGATATAACAAATATACATATATATATATATGAAATGTTTTGGATAGACTATTAAAGTAAAATATACTTGAGAATTTCTACCTGAATTGAAATAATTTCTCCAATATGAGCAGACCAAACACATAAAGGAGTCAACTCTCTATAAACTTGTCCGAAATTTTTGCTTTCTAAGGTTAGATTATCTGCAAAAAATGATCACGTTAAAATACCCATAAATATTTATATTTACAGATCAGCTGAACTGATTTAAATCAGAACACAGGTCCATGTCACAGGTACGTATAGTGGATAAATATAGATCAGCTGAGCTGATTTCACTCAAATCAATGTTCAAAATGCAGGTTGAAAAATTTGTATACTTTGATAATTTTTTAAAACTATCAAATTCCTAAATTTCTTATAAATGTTGCATTAATGTTCCCATGGATATCTATGCCAATAAATGAACTGATATGGCTCTAGTAACAGGTCAAGAACACAGGTCTTAAGTAAGAGGTATACATTATCTGTAGAAATAAACCAATGATTGAGCGTAAATATAAAGAAAAGATTGATTTCATTGGTTATTTGAAATAAAATACTATAATATTTAAATTAGATCTTCATTTTTAAAATTTATTACAGATTGAAATACCTATTTATACAGATATATATATATATTTAAAATAACAGAAAAGTTTCATAAATTGAATTTTGTAAATGAACACAAATTGACATACCTATCTACTATATGTATAATCTACATATGTATTTAAAGCTATTCAGAAATAAAATCTCATCAGATGTCCACAAAAAACTTGATATTTTCATAAATAAATAGCAAATGATTAAGCATAAATGAAATTAATTTAATCTTACAAAATTGTTTCAAATTCTTTCTCTACATGAAATACATATAAATTTAATATATGGAAGAAAACTTAATATTACTTCAAAAAACGGACCAATAATGCTTTAGCCAATCAAAACTGGTTGAGAACTTTACCTTTGCTCTGATTGGCAGACTTTTGGCTAGCATCACTTCGATGGTCATTTATTGGAGGTATCCTATGCTCTTGTAATGGATTCCTAAAATATATGCATACAGTAAACTTTGAATTTCACAAACTTGCTTTGATGGATTTTCATTTATAAAGAATAAATGCATATGCCATAGTGTGTCAACGCAGTTTCAAATTTTTGGAAATAATGAATTTTAGACAAATTAATTTAGTGGTCCTAGCAGGTAATTATTGATAGTTTTACCAATCTATCAATTTTATTTGCTGGTGCACATTGATATCTCAAACCAGTTCAGTTCAGTTCAATTATGTTTATTAGGTCAACTTTGAGTTATGAAATAACGAATTAATTGTTCCAGGAAGGCAAAAGTAAAAATTGTTCTTTTTCATGAAATATTGATGAAAAACACTGTAAAAAATATTCTTATTTGAATATAATATATCGAACTGGCAAAAATATACATTCGATCAGTAATTTATTTGAACATTTTGATCTTTAGAAATTACTCTGAAGAAATTATAAACCTCTCAATAAAAATAACCTCATTATGAGATGAAAAGTCACCAAGTCATGTTTTCAGCAGTTCAAATCTCATTTTTTCACTACTGATATATCTTCTGCTCTTAAAATACTTATTTTCTAAGTGATACATAAATATTTTTAGCAGGAACGAAGGATCGGTAAACAGCAACAAGATAAATTAGATCTTTGGATTGAAAAAAAATATATGTATGAAATCTGCAGATAATTCCAATCCAGCATATTACTCAACAAAGAAGGCAAAAGTTCAAAGAAAAATTGATGCAAATAGCAGCATAACAATATAAAAATTTAGGTTCAGTATATTAAAAAATTTCAAAAAAATTAAAAAAAGTTGCAATTATAATGAATCTCATATAAGATGAACTTTAAAAAAGAAAGAAATTGGTATTTAAAGTAAGTTTTTATACCTAGTTGGATTGGACAGTATCTGCTTCTCAAAGCTACTTCTATGGCCTTCAAAATTTCCTCCTTTTGATCTGACAAATGAAAAAAATATCAAAAAAATTGAAAAAATTCAAAGAAGTAGAAAATTAAAAAATACGAAGAGCACTAAAAAGAATGTATATCAATTGAAATAGAAACAATATTAACAACATAGATATGCATATAGTAGTTAAATATTCAGTATAAATATAAAGTAACATACAAGAATTGCTAGTATTACCTTTAGTACATACTATGTAATTCTACATCATATTTGCTTCCATAATAAGACTGCTTCAGAACAATAATGTAAGAAAAATTTATATAGCTTTATTTTAACATAGACTACTATACTATAAAAGTATAGTCAACTACTCAGTATCAATTTAAACTAGTATGCAGTTGTGTAAAGAATGACTAGTACTATTAGATACAGAAAGTTTAACATAAGTTAAACAGCATGTATACAAATCAATTTCTTATCAAACCTCTCAAGTTAAAAAAAGGTACATCATAGGGCCTCAAGTTTTAGTTTTTTCTTTTGGGATAAAGATATATAAGAAAATGTTTATCCTCAAATACATATATATATATATTATTTAAATTGATAGTTGTTTCCATTAAAAAATTATGATGCTTATGCAGAAAATGTCAAAAGAAAAAGGTCAAGACAGATTATAACAAGTCATTTTTTAGTTAAATGGTCAAATTTTAGAATAGTAACTGAGAACTTCAGAATATTTGAGATTATTACATGGATTAAGGTTTGTGAAATTATAGTAACATCCAACGAAACCAACCTGTTGTATTTCCAAATTGTTTACTATATCTGAAACTAAATTTGGCATACTATGACTTTTCATTTATTTGCTATAAGTGAAAATTAATTGCAAGTGAAAATCCATTGCAAGTGAAAATTCATTGTAAATGAAAACTCATTGGAAGTGAAAAAGTGAAAAATTTGTTCAAAGCCAATGCATTGTACACGAAAATTTGTTAAACGGAGATTCATTATAATTGATTTCATGCATCTATCATTCTAATGCTGAAAAGAATTAATTCTGCTATATGTTACCTGATTAAACGGCGCCTCGGGTTATAATTGTTCCTATTTCGAGGTAAAGATGAATCCGAAATGGAAGTAATGCCCAGTTTTTGAATGCAACTGGATAAATCCCACGTTCGAGCAGTGCCACAATCATCACCAGTAACTAAAATATGGCGGTTTAAATCTGAGTCATCAACCTGTAAAAATTAATATAAATATGTATTAGATCTCACAAGTTGGACATTTTGTTGTCACGTGCTCAAACGTCCAGCTTAATGAGGTGTCCAGATATACAAGGACAGATTTTAAAAAAGTCATTATTTACTCAGCTTTTTAGCTTACTAAGGTTTCCGGAGGGTATATCGTTTCTGCTGTCCAGCCTACTAAGGTGTCCAGATGGACAAAGTACCCGATTAACAAGGTTTTTCTCTATTAGTATTGTAAACTTGTTGCTTCAATTTGCTCAAGTAATCGGAAATGATGATGTAGTATTAGTATTAATAGATCAATTTTAAAATATTTTGAGTACTTTATGATGGATAAGTATATATACGTGTATCTACAGCAAAGAATGGTTTCAATGGTTATTAGAAAAAAAATTGAAACAGTTACATGTCAATTGCTATCAATGACCATTATTGCATCAATTTTCAGTTTTTTATAGCTGCAGATTTGCAGCTCTGAAAAATATGCATCAAAAGTATCTCAACTTTTATTGCATTAGTCTGTTAAGCTTCCAATAAAATATCAAAAATCTATTTAAAAGAATTGAAATGTGGACAAATGGCAGTATTTTACATATAAACTTGGATACTAGTGGTTACTTTAAGTGGGAGTAAATTTAAAAAGTAGAGATTTGAATCATTATCTGTACATGCAAATCAATAAGTCCGAAATATAGTGCATGTACAGATATATATATATATATATCTGTATGTACGTACGCAAATATGAAGGGCCATAGCAGTTACGGCAGATGAATTTTTCCCTTTGACTTCTCTTGTATCATTCAAAAACTTCAATGAACAATTATTTATCTTCGTATTGCTCTTTTTAGACCAAGGTCCAACTGGAATCAACCAAACCCAACCTGCTGAATCCCCTAGGTAAAAATTCAATATATGTACGTACAATAAGCTTTGAACATAACCAATTTGTTGTTAAAATTGCTGTTAACAAAATTTAGCATAACAGAAAAAACGAAAAGCTACACTATCTTTTAGTTCAGCTTCAGGTTATTGAACACAAAGAATTTTAAATATATATGATTGTGCTAGAGATTCTGCTTTTTTAGAGTGCATTGCATTTGTAAAAAACACTAAAGAATATGACTAATAGACATACATACCATATATACATGTCAAAACATAGGTTGCTGCAGAATATATTGTAATAAGAATTATTTCATACAAATGGTTCTATATGAAAAGGTGCTACTCTGCACCAATATATAAACAAATATAGCTAGTCATAGCTAGCAATATCTTACATGCACTATAGCTCCATCACAATGAAAATGCAAAAAACCAAAATTGTCATGGATTTTATCCGACCAAACCATTTCAATAGCCACGGAATTTTTAAAATTTCAAAAGTCCATCAGTTTCTGCAAAATCTTTTAAGTTCAACAATACCTACCCAATCAAAGTGCATAGTCATCAAAATACAGTTCTAAGAATAATTCTTCTTACTTCTCTTATATATTTTTTTAAGTGTTAACTATTTATGCATTTATGAAGTTTCCGTAACTATATTAATTCATGATATAATATAGCAATAAAAAAACAAATTCACCTGCTATGAGAATAGGAAATGGGTCTAAAAAGGCCACACAAAGAATTACTGATCCAGCCATTGATACCGATAAATCGTCTTCTAAATTCAAAAATTGAAAATCCCAAACCTACATGTACATTAATATTTTAGCATACTCGAAGCAATCTTTGGATATATCAAATTCCTTTTATACAAATTTTCATTAATTACAAATTTACAATAAAGGCACCTGCTCAAATTTTTGGATATAGTAAAATTTACAGCATAGATGTCATTTATCTTCTGAACAAATCAGGTCAAACTTCAATTTTATCATTGCAATTCATTTTTATATGTATGGAAAAAATTTAATATATATTGTAAAGTATACTGCAAAAATTCAAGACTCAAGATTAGCACTCTTGCATATCAAAAGCTATGGAATTTTATGGTATACAAAAATTATCAATAAATGTAAAATAAATTTTCTAGTTTTACTACCATAGCTTATTGGTTCATATCATTACAACTTTAATATATCATATCTTTCAAAATTGATTATTGATACCTATGCTATCCCCAGAATTACATCTCAAACGAAAGGTTGCAGTTATGAAAATAGGCACGGAAAACTATTCTTTTCAAATACATATACCCAAAATTCATACCAGTCTTTTTATAAAAATAATTTTTTACTTTTCTATAATAATATTTCTAGCTTATTCACTTAAAAATATTTTTTTTCATGCATATTTTTGTAAATGCAACATTTCATTTGAGACAAATTCCAGGGTCAAAGTAGAAAAGTTAATCGAAGATTTATGATTTAGAAGTAAATTTAACATACTAGAATGCTATGTCCTATATTAAAGTAGGTTTATTAGAGTCAACTGTTGTTTTTTATACTAAAAAACTTTGTTATGATATAATTTTTTACTTATTGGAGAAATGTTTTTTCAATTCAATTAATATTTTAGGATGTTAGAAGTATTTGTTCAAGTATATGCCAGTCAGATTCAATTGTAGACAAGTATTGAAAAATACATACGTAAAGTATAAATAATTTTTCATCAAATAAACAATGCGTAACTATCATTTTCACATATTAACCAATGCAACTGGCAAGTACGACAAGAAAGAGATGGAATTTTTTGTCGCGTATTATTGCAATTGAAATGTAGTAAAATTTAACAAACAGTTTATGGAAGTAGATATTGCTAGTTACAGATTGAAACGCAACTATATGAATCATTAAAATCCAAAAGAATCTGGTATTAAACAATAGATGATTTATACGGCACTACATTTAACTTATGAACTGTATATGAACAATACGAACTGAACTGTATAATTTGCTGAACCATCTATTTTTGCGCCAATTAAACTAAAGCAATAGGAGCTTGAATATAGCCAATATTATTGTCCCAAAAATGATGACTTGTGAGAGATAATTTCTTGTACAGTTAGTTTCTATTTCTCTAGAATAAATTTATTTTCTTCTTGTTCTCTTTTTCTGTTGCATTCTTGCATACTCAGCCTTAAAAATCTGAGATTATTTGATTTCTATCAATGTCAAGTTTCTTCTAGCAGAACTATGTATCTTCTGCGTTACTTTGATCCGTGAATACAGACATAATACCCAACATCCGCTACTAATTTTATCCATCTTTTCTTTAATATTACAGTAATAAGTTGATTTTTATTCAGAACAAACTACACTTCACTCAGTGTTACAAACTTTCAGTTCAAATAGAGGATTTATGCAAGACAAACAATACGCTGGTGTACCGCCAAGGGCTTCATATGCCACTGGTCAACAATCAATAACAAAAATTTGACTGTATTCAATTGATCAAGTTTTGCATTCAAAATAAACTGATTTTTTTAACATTTACAGAATCTAATCATTCTTCATTAATATTCAACAAAGATAAAAATGCCAATAAATTAGAAAAGACTTCATTGAAAAAACCAAATTAAATCCATTTGAATGATCTCATTGGATAATAATCTAGAAATGCTTCTATCTTTTATAATCATTCTAAAAATTGCTGCAAATTTCTTAGTTCTATTATTATTTTATAAATAGGATAAAATATCAATTTACAATTTCAAAATATTCATGCCCTGTATTTGAAGTTATTAAACCTATCATTCTATACATCATTGCAGTTGAACCTGTTAAATTTCACCACTTCAAATTGTTCACAATATCAAAATACCTTATGTTGGACATTCATTATCTATGTTTTATTTATGTACAAATTGTGAATAAGTTGAGTATTGAACTGTAGAAACTGAACTGTGAACTATAAGATAAATCATTTGGATTTGAATTTGATGACTCGCCGCTTTAGATGCAGATGTCAATTTTCATGGTCAACTTTACTCTGTTATTTACCAAATCCTCTTCTCTTACGCTTTAACTTTTCTATCTATATACCAACAATCATAACGCAACAAATTCTGATCTTCCAATACTTATATATATATATATATATATATTTATATAGTTTGGTTTTCTTAACGTACACCTTGCAATAAAGAAAATTTAATGCATCCCTATTAGTAACAAGTAATTTAAAAGACTCAATTGTAAATAATGCATTAATTTGATATATATATATATATATTTAGCTCTACAATACATTGTATTGCTTAACAAAATTTCAAGAAAAAACAATATTAGTGGATGATAACAGTTCGAAGTACATGAATCGCTGATTTTATATACAGTTCAAGTTCACAATCCAGTTTGTTATCAGCATAAAACTTGCCATTGCGTATGTGATTTATACAGTTGAGTGTAGTCAAAGAATATATATTGTTAGAATTAGTGCTTAGTAATGTACAGACGGAGAGACAGATAGTGGAAAGATAAGAAAAGGCAGAGGGAATATTCTAGGCTAAAGTCCACAGTTGTCCTTCAACATAGAATTGTCCTAGAAAACTGTTCCGTAACTATTTATTCAAATAAAGGCTAGTATACTAGATAATACACTGTACAGGTCTACATCAATACAAACCAATATATGCTAAAACTTAGCTAGCAATATCCCAACTTATACAATCAGATATATCTGTGGGAAAAATATTTCAATTTTCTTTCAAAAATTATTTCTTAGTTAAGTTATCACCATCGTTATTTTCTTTTTTGCCCTATATAGTGCTAGTGCAAGTATTGGCACTGTCAAGTAAATAGTACCTTTAAAGAGCCGTTACTCGCACCAGTAGCTATTAATCCCATTCTTTCGCTTAATGCAACGCAATTTACATCGGAAGCATGGGAATTTGCCACGTGTCGCAATAAGGGATCATCTTTTTCTCCCGCAATCTCGTCGATTATGCACAGCCGTTTATCCCAACCAACTGCAACGAGTATCTGAAAGCAAATTTATTAATTTCAATCGACAATAGAATCATCAATTTAAACTGTCCTCAAAACTCTTGATTTGAACTGCAGGTAAATCACTACCTTAAACTGTCATTAACTGACAATATACTATAAAATAGTATACTGTTAGTTAAAAGCTTTGCACTCTTTTGATAGCATAAATGACAGTACAAATAAAACATAAAATTACTAAATTTCAGTGAAAACGTCAAACTCTATGTAAAACAGTTAAACTATGATACCAGTTATTCAACAAATATTTCATTTCATATATATGCAGCAATCAAATTTTTGAACTCATTCATATATTCAGTCAGTCAGTCAGTGATTTCATCAGTAAATTAACAAGCAATTTCAATTATTATTACAACAAATGTTAGCATAAAATAATTGAGAAAAAATTTGCCAAGTGATCAGCCAATTAATCTAATAGCCAAACAAAAATTAATTAATTAGCCAATCAGTCTCCTAACTAGCCACAAAATCAGTCAATAAGTTTACTATCTAGCCACAAGAAGTAAATAAGTCTACTAGCTAGTTACAAAAAATTAATCAGTGCACTATTTAGTCACAAAATTTTGAAACATACCTTGTCTTTATCAGAATAAGCCATAGCAGTAATTGCTGCCCCACTTCGAATTAGGGTACAAATTTTGGTGCCTTTTAAAAAGTTGTACACTAGTATCGTACCATCTCCACCTCCTAAAATAAGTTTTCGTTTTGAAGCATCCCAAATGGCACCTAGAAAAATTTGATAGATATATCACACTCTAACATAACATAATAATAACAATATGTTAAACGATAACATCAATTTTTATGATAAGAAACATATTAAGGATAATGACCATTTTTTTAAGACATCAACAACTGTTTTCAATAATAATCCTTATTGAGATAATGAAAGTTACAAGATGTTCATGCCTCCAAAAGATAAACCTTTAAAGGATCTTCTATATACAAAGGAATGTGGCTCAAATATGCGTACAAGCTAATTTCTGAACATAACAATGTGATATTAACGCTGAAAATTGTTATACATATTTAAAGGGGCGATGCATCAAATTCAAATTAAAAATTCGAATAGTTATTCTTATCAGCATGCAGGTCAGCATATAGTTTAGGCTCGATTGTTCAATGATCAATTTGCTCATCATTCATAGCATGATTACAATGGCAGCATTTGACTTGAAGAATGCTACAAACTTAGGAAGCTAGGTCTAAATACCAAATTTCCAACTAGCTCATTTTATATTAAGAGGGGAACACAAGAAAGATGTAGTTAGATACATAAAAAAAGAAACTATTACTACAATATGATAGAATAAAGGAAATTGATAAAGGCGGGTCACCAATATCTGATGACTTGTCACACACTGACAAGTCATTCATGTATGGCAAATTGTTGCTCCAATTGAATGCAGTACAGATCGAATGATGCAGTACAGATCAAATGATGTTGTTCTTTGATACAGATCACATAAATAAATCATTATATAGTTTATAAGTTGAAGAAAGTGAATAGTTTATATTAACATATAGCAAACATAAATAATGTCAAACAGAATATTAATACAAAGGAATGATGTGCAAATGTACTCATGTGTACAAATAAATCCTTTGAAAGAGTGTACAAAGGAATTGGGGTAAAACATCTTATCTTGCCAACAGATGCATAGATATTATTGTGCAGCTGCAGAATAGATTGCAAAAAAAGAAGATATCCAAGACTATAGAATTTGAAAGGACATTTAAAGAGCAATGACTTTTTAGTTCATGATGAGTAGTTTGTTGTTTGGTTAAATAGTATGTACCAGAATAATTTAGGAAAGGTTAGAATAATTAACAACATATGCTGCCCTTGCAGCAATATTTCTTACAGGTTATGTCTTCATCGACTGCTTGCCTAGAAAGAATGATTGCTCCAGTAATAGAGTCCCAGACAGTTACTAGTCCAGCATTGCAGGAGACAAAGCACATAGACAGTGGATTGTATAACGCACATGATAACGGTGGCTCTTCACTCCTCGGATCAATAGTATCATATATTCTATGTAAAAAATTAATTTAAATTTAGTTTCTTAAAGATTTTAATATGATGAGTTTCCAAGATAGATGGCACGCATAGAAATAAAAGGCAGAGAGAAAATGTAACATTCATTGTGAAGAATGAAAAATTTAGCTTCAACTTTAGACTGTTTCAGAATAATATCCTAAGAACACTAAATTGGCTGCACTTCATTAAAGAGCCAAACAATGCAATAGATAAATACTAAAAGATTATTATATGATAAATCTCAGTAACAGAATTATGATAAAATAAAATTTAACTTCAAATTGAGATTGCTCCAGAGCAATATCCTAAGAACAATTCATAAGGCTGTATTTCAAGAGAAGGTGACAAGGCAACAAATGAATAATTAAAGTTTCTTGAATGATGAATCTCAAAAACATAAAACTAAGAGCAGAAAGAAAGAAAGTTATCTTATCTGTGAAAATAAATCAACATGAACTTAGAACTACTTCAGAGCAACAAATTTGACTAAAAAATTGCAATGTAATACTTGAATAAAAGCAATTATGCAATGTGTACATAGTCAAATGATCACTATCAACATAAAAACGTTTAACAATGAATGCTTAGTTCCTTCTTTAGCCAATAAAATTTCAATTTTGTAAATCTGCCAGGACCATTAAATTTGTTTTTTATATCTGATATTCATTACACCTCAATGTCTGCAGCAGAGCTTTATATAGTATGACTTTTTTGTTCATTCGTTTACACTTAAAAATTTGTCACAGCAAATTTTTTTCTGTTCTTTCTGTAGTAAAAGTGGATACATTACAAAACTTTTGGGACCACAGAATTAATTTATCATATCTGAAATTTGTTACATTCAAAATTTGTTGCATTCAAATGTATGCTATTTTGTTCATTCGCTTTAAGTGAAAATTTCTGAAATTATATGTTCAATGGAAAAAATTCATATGCGGTAGAGCAAGGATTTGTTAGCAGAAGAGAAAAAAAATAGTTACTATAAAAATTGAAATCCAACTTTTTAGTGCCAACTCGTTGTTTTAAAATTCAAAAATATGTGCAAGTACTTTTTGGCCAGTTCAAAATTTGGCTTCATCACTTCAGCTTTAATATATTTCTATAGTAAACTTTAGATAAAACAGAGCCACCAAGTCAAGTTGCTATGTCTAAAAGTATGAAGCAGAACTTAGCACATACAACTTTTTGTATATTTCTTATAAAAGAAATTTTTTTTAAATGAATTTTTGTATTAAAAGTTTATTTATGTACGTGCGTGTGCAATGGAATTTAAGAATATCCAACAGTTCAGATATAGCATTTTAACAACTTGCATTAGAACACACGCATAAGTAAATTAACTTCATGTTATATATAAGTAGAAGGTCAACGGTTACATGTTATCAGCCACAACCAGGGTATTGACAATAGTACTAGTCATTCCTTATTTGACTACATACTATTTTATATTGGTACTGACTAGTTGACTATGAATATATTGTGTCGGAGCCTTAATTGAAGTACAGCCATAGAAATTATTTTTATAGCATTGCTCTGAAACATTCATAAGTTGAAGCTGTATGTTTCAAAAGTAATATCACTTTCTCACCCCTATGTATGCTCTTTTCTATCTTTGAGATTTGTCATATAAAAATCTTTTACATAGAACATCTAATTAAGTTCTGAGTCATGCTGGTACAAAAATCCATGACTCAAAAATCTGCTTATATCTTCATATTAAGCTTAAGTAAGCTGCCTCAATGCATGCGCAAATTCATGTCCACTTAATACTTGACCAGATTTTACCTACAGGGGTCCCTAATTGAAATCTCTCCTATACCCGAGACTTAGCTATAATACCCAAATCTAATTGTAACGGCCGGCTTCACAGCCAGTTAGTGACGTTTATTAATACCAGGGCAACCATTGACACCATAAAAGGACAATAACTTTCGAATAATACTTATTTAATATAATATAAATTAAGCCCTTCTTGAATGGCAATACAAAAAATTTGGGAGCAAAAGGATGTATACTGTAAATTTGATGAAGATTAATTATCATTCAAAATAATCTCCCAAAGCTGATCAATTTTCATGAAAATAATTATAATATATATAAATAAGCATACATTATTTAAAATAATGCTAGGATAAGATAATTCTTCATATTTTATACAACATAGTTGCTTTATTTAAACTATTTGAGTTAGAACCCAGTACCTGAGACGTCGGCCACAAGTAAGTAGGCATATGCCTAATTTACCTATTTCTTCTTCTTCCTCTCTATTGGTCCAGGCTACATCCATTACCCAAGGTGTATCAGATTCTGGGTCAATTGTGTGGATTAACCTCTCTAAGGAATTCAAATTTGCATGCCTTATAAAAGAGTAAAAGAATTAGGATTATTTTTCAACTGCATAAATATAAATATGTATGTATACATATGTGCGTATAAATGTGATAATTTTTAGCTGTATACGTATATTCATACATTCATACATATGAATATTAGACATATTGCTAGGTATGAAACTTTGTATACTAGTACCGCTCGGTGTGATGGCACTTAATGAGCATGAGTCTAGTTTACCTTGTATGCTAGGTAAATACGCAACATAAATGATGCAGATACACACAGACACAGGTACATATATACATACCTTCTACAATCCCAAAGTCCGATATGCCCTTCATTATCCATTGCAATAAGCCTGCCCTTCTTTGGAACGCACACCATATGAGTCACAGAAAACCTGTTCCACTGTAGCTTGAATAGAGGCAGCCCAAGTTTTCCCCATAAATCTTGGCATCGTTATAAGTGAAAAAATATCGTTAAAAATTTTTTATGAGCAAGATGAAGAAAAGTAGTATGAAGATTAACATACATATTTTGTAAGAGAAATACTTTGGTAAATATTAAAATGTATGAAAAAGCAATATGAAGGTGTATATAAGTACATATGTTAGTATGTAGAAATCAAAATCCATATAAATGTAAATACGTTCTGTGAGTATATTCGTATACAAGTCTTGTGTGTATATAAAAATAGCAATGTATATATGTGTATACGTATATATGTATATATACGTATATATGTGTATATGTATATACGTATATATATGTTTATATGTAGGAAGGTATGCTTATATACGTGTATATGTATATATGTAGGAAGGTATGCGTATATACACATATGTACTGATCACTTACCCCAACAAAAAATAATACCCTCATAACCTGCTCCAAACAGCAGATTATCATGTGGATCAAAAGATAAGCATTTGATTGCTGCCGCATTACCCGTTTTTGTCCCAATATGTTCAAGTTTATCCGTATCCCACATATGTATTTTTCGGTCCAAGCCTGATGAAACAAGACAGTGACCTCCCTAAAGTAATATAAATACATAATGTACTTTGAAAGAGAGAGAGAGTATGTATTCGGCTAAACTTGATGGATTGTAGTTTGTTCGGAAATAAAAAAAATAATCAATTATACTCGATATTAATTTGTAATGATGAACCAGAAAAAGTAAGGCAAATTAATAAAGAGAAAAGGTAAAAAGGCAGAAAAATACTATAGGCTGATTACAAAGTTATACTGTAACTTATAAATTGTTCTTGAACTTTTCAGTAAGCACATATCCATCCGATTACTAGTATACTAGATTGTATACTATATACTAGATATATAACACTTTTACCTTGTCACCAGAAATCATGTTGAAAATGAAAGATTACTTAGAATTTCACACAATTTATTAGAAAAAAAATTTGAATATTCATCCTTTGCTGAGACCTTTGTCTAAAGATATATTTTTGGGTACAGTGTAAATATTTCTATCAATTATTCAAAAAAACTTATATTTTTATTGGCCTAATTGAGTTTTTTTTTAAATTTTGCATATTCTCAGTATGGCTTGCATGGCACTTAATACCAATGATATATAAAGCTAAATTGAAGATGACAACAGGAATTAAAATTGTATAAACCTAAAAATTTTATTATTATTTAACATTTTTACTAGTTCAGTAAATCTTAAATTACTTACTGTGAAATATCCTCAAATTTTGGGATCTCAGACACAACAATCCACAAGTTTATAAAAATGAATGTTTTCATTGTTGAAAATAAGCCTAAACTGGATCAAAGATTTTTTGTAGACTCAAGTTATCAATTTGAGTAAAAATGGACCCTAAATTAAAATTACTCAATTGCCATAATTTTTTATTACATTTTTATGTTAAAATTTCAATTTATTACTTTTGCTATGTGATACTAGAAACTTCAAATTTGTGAAGTGGTAAAGGGTACTTTCATATATATATATATGCATCTGGGTATTTAGCAAAAATGGGTTTAACTATGCAAGACAAGCTGTACATCGTACTGTGCACATTTTACTTTAACTTGAACTGTTTAGTCTAGACTGTACAAGTTGAACTGTGCAGACAGAACTGTCCAGACTTAAAAATATATAAAATGCAGGATGAACATGTACTGAACTGTATGGAACTGCAGAGAACAAGTCAAGCTGTATCAATGAGCTAGACACGCAGACCTTTATTGCGAGCTTTATAAGTCAAACAGAAAGAATGGTAAAAATATCCTAAAATCTATATGTCTCTCAAATAGTATTATTTCACTACATTATACTCATTGCCTTCTTATCTATAAATTTCTCCAGCCTAAAATAAATAAGTATAATACAACAATTTTTCGATCGAACTTTTTTAATCTTCACCTGGACATCGTCATCTCGTACTGCCAATAAATCTTGAATAATGTCCGTATGTCTATCTAGCTGGCCAATTAACTTCATATAAATGCCTTTTTCAGAATCTCTATAGAGAAAAAAATCTCATAAAAATTACAATTAGATAAAAGCTAAATACTTATTCTATATACTGGTGTAAAAGTATTGCAAGCTACATCTTATTTTGTTATACGTTGTATACAATAATGCAGGTTAGTTTAATAATTGACGTACTGTTCACTGTTTTTTTGCAAACAAAAAGAAAGCATTATCTAATAACACAAATTTAAGTCATTGAAAACCTTGCAAAAAGTCAAAGGGCACTGCAAGAACCTTGGGGGAGTTGGGAGGAGGAAAAGTCACTGAGGATGTCCATTCAAGTGCAAATGAAGTGGACGGGAAGTGGTTTGCAACAGTTAATTGTGAAACAAGTAGCGTTAGTATATTATATGCTGTTATTAACAGCAATTTACATTCATATATTGGATTATGAATGACCGAAATGATATCTTTTTCTCTAAATACTGTGGACATTGTTAAGTACTATACAATGTTAGTAGCCACCAGTAAAAATACGTACAAATATATTTATGTATAAAATAAACCAATTTTAATTAGTTTATTGGTTAATACCTTTAAAAAAAGTTGATTGACGTAGGTTGATGATCTTTTTAGAAAAAAGTCAATATTTGGAGGGGGGGGGTAAGGTAATTTTAGAATTACAAAGTGGCCTGGCTATTATTTAATGCTGCCAGCACCAGCCAATTGAAATGGCTGAAATTTAATGAAAGAATAGTTGTTAATCCAACAGTATAGCTGTATAACTTTACTAACTACCAAGTAAAATAAATAGCCATTTGCTTTAAAAAAAAAGAATTTCTTTACTTTTTTACCAAATTCTAAGCCAATGAAAATGAGTGCAAAGATTAATAACAGAGCCGAAAATGGAAAAATTCGGGAAAATTTTTTTCTACAGAATATTTGCATTTGCTGCTCCCTTTAAACTATTGAAATACCTTTTATAATAAAAACATACTGATTTCTATTGTTGGTTTATCAACTTTGAAATAATTTGACTCACATTGGTCGATGATGTTTACCTCAACTCAACGTTTGAGGGGAAGGAAAGTAGCTTTGGTTTGTATTGAATCAACTAGTAAAAGACATGAAATACTAAAAAAATACTTTAAAAATTTAATTTTTTAGTACTTCCAGGGCATGACTTAGTGAAAATGTCATCTATGCATAAGATTTTATGGTCTGGATGTTCAAGTTCATGCTTTTTTGCCTAGACATATTAGATTTGGTAAATATTTTTTAGTATTAGGCAAAAATAAGAAAATTTTTTAGAAGAATCAATTTAAATTGAAAACGAGTCCATTTTAGGATTTTCTGTATTTTTTAGGGTTTTTAGTGCATTTTAGTAGTGCAATGTTTTTTCTTACCTCTCTATACTCCATACAGATATTAAGAAGTCTCCACCAGAAGAAAAAAAATGCATGGATATTCCATCCCAAGCAATATTGTATTGTTGGGTGAGTGTAGTATATGCGCCACAGGGCGCAAAACCCTCAGAATCAGAATAAAATTCTATTGTGCGATCGCTCCGTAAAATTGCTATTATCCCCATCTCAAAAATATGCTTCACGTCCATGATAATTATACTTGAAACCCCTTAATAGATGCAGTAAAATACGTACATGCATACCTCATTTACCCAAGACAGTCAATAATCCGTTAATAAGCACTTATCGCAGACTAAAGCAACACCAAATTTCAGACAGCTAAGGTAAATTTCAATTTACATGGTTAGCAGAAACTTGAATTTTTTTGTCAATAAATGTGTGCAAATTGATTAGCAAACTGGATGCTGTGGTTTCCATTAGTGCTTGCATACTTCAATATTTTATTTGAATGACTAGTACCCAGTCCAAAGTACACAGAATTTGTCCAACTACAATCTTCCCTCAAATACAACAGCATGTAATTGTAATCTATACTAAGTAATTTAGGGAACATTAAAAAGTTTGTCAATAAATTCAAATACAACAACACTTCTAAGATAACTAAATATTTTCATTCGAGTAATTCATACTTGGTCAGTCCAGGTCACTCTGAATCCATAATACCGTATATGTTGCAGTTGAATAATATTTACATAATTAGAAATATTCAAGGGTTTTTGTCATGTTTTGATAAATCTGTATGACAAATAAAAACTGTACTTATAGATGTGAATATAACGTGGTGTTAAAATTGAATA
This sequence comes from Vaucheria bursata, assembly GCA_032358265.1. NCBI lineage: Eukaryota > Xanthophyceae > Vaucheriales > Vaucheriaceae > Vaucheria > Vaucheria bursata. The sequence goes on along the minus strand of JAULBW010017330.1, from coordinate 5,588 downwards.
AAACAACATGATGCTATATTCGGGGGAAGACACTAAAAAAATTCAGAAACGAATGTTGATAAATGGTAGCTTAGTTTCTCTCAACTCCTGGATCTTTCAATAAGAAAGCTTCCATGGTTTACCTTCTAAAGCCCCTTTAGGGGCATCTTTTGATTGTAGCAACCTCTTTCCAGTAACGTTTGAAGCGCTAGTGTTTTGCGAAAAAACAGATATTTCACCAGTCTTTCTAATTTTTTCTCGTCCGCTATTTTTCTTTGAAGTAGCATCGTATATCTGGCAAAAAATTGTTAAGTCATGTACAGAAGATATTCCATAAACTGATAATGTCAGTTACTTCCAAAACTATCCGATAATTGGCTGTAACAGATTAGAGATATGAATGTACACCAGAAAATGGTATTTGTGGAGTAGTAAAACTATAAAAAAATACATGATTTAGTGGACCATCGATTTATGAAATATTAACAATTTAGTTCAGTTTATTTTAAAATGGAGACAATTTTTTTGGAGGTACAGAAGAATAATAATTTCAAATTTTGACTCTATTTTGAACTTAGTCATATGAAAACGAAAGGCATAATTTGATCTTTTAGATCCTTTTCTCCTTTTTTAATCTCTATTATTTTTCAAATTGTACCTCAAGTACAGCAGGTCTAAATGGATAAGCCTAATTGTGTAACAAAATTGTTCTCACATAATGTGACTATTTATCACTACGTATAAAACTTGGGCAATAGTTAAAAAAATACAGATATTGCTAATTTTTTTACTGGAGCTGAAAAAATATATAGATGTATTTTAATGCACACCAGTGAATTTAGATGAAGCACTATTTAGTTAAATCTTTATTTAAAGGCATATACACTTTTTCAATTTGTATACACATGTGTGCATGCACATAAACATACTTTCATGCACATACTAATACCTACATGCTCACATACTGGTACATACATATATACTAATACATTCATACATACATACATCCATAGGTACTGATACATCTGTAGATACTGATACATCTGTAGATACTGATACATTCCTACATACTGATACATTCCTACATACTTACATATATATGTACATGCATACCGATACATATGATCCTGAACAAACAAGAACACGTCCCATCGTTTCGCAAAACCTTATTTGTGTAGTTTCAGCCTTTAAACTTATGCTTCCTCTTTCTTTAAAAATTTCAACAGATTGAGTATCCTCTGTAAGCGCTACAACTTGATCAATGACATAGCTTGTAAACTCATCCCAGTCCAGAGTTCCATCTCCGTTCACATCAACCTAGAAATAAAAAATACAGTAAATATTGGATATAACAAATTCACGTTTAAGAAATAATTAGAAAAGACGTATTATGCCTAATTCAGCTTCTTATTTAAGGATGAAAAATGTTTTGGGTACGATGAATTTTGAAAGCAATCGATCGATTTGGAGGTTCCGACAGTTTTTTATAACCAAAGTTTATTGTTTCACTAAAAAAATGATTGTATTCTAGTGCAAAAATCCATAAACACAGCATTTTAATGCTTATCTTTTAATGAACTTCAAGTTACTTATCTTTGTAAATAATTTATTTCAATATTTTATTTTTCAGTAAAATTGTTATATTTTAGTAGAAAATGCTTTCAAATAACCAAAGACCTTGGAGTATGTAAAAACTTGCATTTACAATATATACGTATATAGATATACGTTTGTTCTAAAATTTGTAATGAATCAGGAACCATAATATAGCATGACTTATGCATTATTTACAATTCAAACTTATTGCACCAAAGAATTTAATTTATGCATATATATATTTGATTTAAGAGTCTCCCAATGTTATAAAACCTTTGAAGCTATTCTTAACCAATAAGAATTAAAAGCCATATTTATCAGTATTTTATAACAAATTAAATATCTTTGCTTCTTTTCTAGTACTCACATACATTAGAATTCCTTAAAGTTATTTTGCAATGAAACTGTGCTTTTGGTATTAATCAACTCTCTATTTTGACATGATTCATTAGATGTACATCATTTTCTATGTCAGTAATCAAGTGGGATGGCTCTGCGACAATTGATTTTGTATCGTGCTTTCACAAATTTGGCCAAAAGGGTAAGGATGTCAAAAAGTTGCCTTTATACAGTTCAAACTTGATGGCAAGGAAATATTAGACAAAGAGGTGAGTTCTTAGCTCACATGGAAATATATTTTAGCGGGATTATTCTAAAGCTTAATGAAAAAATTGTTCAAGCACATATTTTTTCTGTCTTTACTCTTGAAATAGAAATGACTTCCTTTTAGGATGTTAAAGGCAAAGTAATGATATATATTTTTTGCATTGTAACTTCAAAAAAATTTGAAGACTTTAATACAGCCCTGCTCAGTTAGAGTAATGAAGAAAGTGATCTAATTTTTTGAGAAATAAAATTTACATTTTTTCAATAAGGTGCAATAAACTATATTTGGCTATTTGTTTCAATATTTTTACAAATACATTTTTCCATAGATACGGTATGCTATGCAGGTATAAAATACTGGAGCTTGTAGAGGATGAATTTGAAGTATTTTCAACCTGTTCAAATAGCTCTAGTAAGTCGCTGACCATGGAAATTTCCCCCTAATATATTCAAATAAATGTACAATATAAAAAATTAAACTTTTTCAAGGACAATCTATCATGAATACATACAAGAATTATCAGGTATAGTTAGAAAGAAAAACAACAAAGATACTAATTGTAAAAATAAGCTTGAAAATTTGTTCTAGAAAAATATTGTAAAATCAATTTCTATGGGTTATGTTCAATAAAGGTTATTATACAAGCTATGTAAATTATGCCTTAGCTGCTATCATCATTATTATCATATATACTGTAAGTCTGCATGTCTAGAATCATTTATGAATACATTAACTACTAATACAGGGACAAACTTCAAATAGTACATTTCTTTGATGTCATTTTAATACTGTTAAGTCACTAGTCGAATTTTTTTATTCAAGTCATGAATTAGAGTGAGCTGTACCTGCATACCTCCTTTGACATCGCTGTATTTGAGCATTACGGACACAAACTGCAAATACGTGGAAAAATAAATCTCGGTCAGTGTAATTCAAAATCGAGCAATAATAATAATAACTCCATCGCTAGATTCAAATCAAAGCTACTTTATACCGAATAAGCAAAAAAATTTAGATTTTAAAATAGCTCTACATGTCATTTTTAAATTTATGCTATGCAGCGAATATGAATGCCCCATGTAGATTTCCACCTGTAACTTTGTCAAGCCTAGTTGTTGTCGAATGAATTCTTCCCTTAAAGACGCCAACTGCTCTGTCGGCAAACTCATCAGAGTTGACGCTACTGCTCCACCTGAACTCATTCGTCCAAGATTTGTCTTTATTTTATAAATATTCCTGGATAAGTATGGCTGAGTCTGATAAACATTTCACAAAACAGTTACAAATTTAAAAAGATCTCGAAGTCGATACAATTAACCGATATAATTCGGTTAACTTCAATAATTGTTCGGCCTACGCTGAATATATGAACAAAGCCGGATGCGCAAAAAATTCTCAAGAATAAAATGAGTTCGAAAGAGGCCAGGCTATTTGACACTATGTATTGTTATCAGTGGATAAAAATATTAATGACCTGAACATTTAATCAAAGGGAGACTAAATAGAGTAGGAATTACTTAAATATAAGATTTGCATGCATCAAGTGGAACGAATATATCTAGAAACCCTAAAATATACCTTGTTAACCACTAAAAATACCTTAATAATAAGCCTTGTATAACGGGAAGCATTGTATTTAGTATCTTTCAAAAGATAATGTTAGAGCAAGCTCTATACAGTTTGAAACAACAGAAAAAGCATTTTTCTTTCAAATATTTACCTTAAGATATGAAGTAAATTCTAAAAACTTTTATGATAACATATTTTGAGCACAATTTGTGTCAGTTGAGTATCTTTCCAACAAGAAACACCATCAAAAGTTCTGCTTAGTTGCATTCAAAATTTGTTTGATCAAATATATTTGAATGAAGTCTCATTTTATTAAGCAGAAGTTCACTTATTATTGATGAAGCAGAGATGACTTGTCAATTTTACTCAACTACAAATCAAGAAACTGTCAGCTATGTATTGCTAACTGAAGCTTTCAACAACTTTTCAAAAGAAATTTCTAACAATATTAGGTATGAAAACATTTGAAAAATATCAACCTGTTTTTTTAAAAAAAGTAAGTGCATATATAGCTTTCATTGCTAAAAAATTTTATCACTTATACTTACTCTTAAACTCATCTGAGTCATCACCATCCAGTTATATACAAGATTTAAATGGCTACCTACAATATTTGTCAGTACATGACCAAAATATTGGGGTTGATCAAAAGTTACCCAATCAATGGGTACAAAATGCATTTGCAATGGCAAAATCAAGATATTTAAAAATAATCAACACCAAAAATCGGATGAAATGAAGACAAGACAAACTGACTCATATGTCTATTTGTAAGTCAACTTTCAACTTTTATTAAATGTACTGTCAAAACAATTTAACCTTGCACTCAAAACGTTAGTTGGTTCAGTAGAACTGGCATAAAAAAAGTATAATCAATGTCTAGGTGGTTATTTATTCCTTGGAATAGAACATTAAACATTGATACTGCTACAAATTGATTCGCACGCTGCACTTTCTAATCAAAGATACTAATTGTAGTTATATAGAGTCATTTGTATTTGAATGAAGTCATTAGCATATCATGTAAAGTTGTCAGGAATGTAAAATAAAATATGAACACAAGGAAGTGCAACAGAATACATATATTATTACATCCTAAATTGTGTTGAAGTGAGATAACTTCATCAACACAACAAAATATCACTTACTGAAACTTGTTCTCATAATCAGAACTGAAACTTGTTCTCATAGACTAAACTAAAACTCCGACATGGTATCAGAAGAAATGTACCGCAGCTACAAAATAGAATTAACTCCCTTAGGGGTTCATTCCTGACAAAAGTGTAGATGAAATTCACTCTTGGCAACATGACTGAGTTTACCTAATGTACTATTATACATTATTCTGGATACATTTTCTTATTTATTTCAAATATGTATTAGTGTACTAAAGGATTCTTACAGATAATTTGAATTCATACAAGCTTGAGAGCATAAATATACTCTGTCTTGCTACATAGAATAATGGTAGTGCATGCAACAGAGGTCAATTATACTTTTTGGGGTACTTCTTTCTCAACACTTACATACATATGTATATATATATATATATATAAATTTTATTGATAGTGTCTGGGCATCTATTTTTATGTTTGAAACTCAACAACTTTGCAGAACAATTGTTGCATCCCAAAACAGAATTCACTTTTACTAGTGTTATAAAATTTAGTCTAACTGAGCACAACACTTTGGGATTCCTTTTTAAAGAGTGCTGAATTTTTGTGAAATATTTTTATAGATTACTGTTAGGAATTAACCGATTAACGGTTAATCTTATAACTATGTTAGCTGCATCATTGTTTCTGTTCTCAATTTAAGAATTCTGACTGCTGACATC
>JAULBW010017219.1:0-96689 GCA_032358265.1 Vaucheria bursata | reverse complement strand
CAGCTAAAATGGAATAACTCTTAAGAGAGTAATTCCCTTAAGAACTAATTGTTGTAAACAAATTAGTTCCTAACAATGGGAATCAAACTGGTGGTTTAACAACTTCTACTCAAATGGTCATCCAGCATTAAGTTGACCTTGCAGCAGGTCATTTGAATAAACTATATATTCTAGTTTGTTAATTTCCTCAACTGTTTGTTTTTACTATTCAGTTGCAGGATGCTCTATCAGTTTTTCAACTAGGCTCAGACTGAAATCACTCCCTGGCTTTCCTAGGAATAGGCTCCCTTCTTGTGTATATTTGTGTTCCATATCTAGATGGTGCATAGTTGTTAGAAACATGAAACACAACTAAGCACAAATAACTGTGGCAGAAATACGTATATTTATCATGCACTAATTGTGTTAATAGAAGAGCCAACTCTATCAACAGAACAAAATACATAATCCTACTGGCATCTGTGCAGCCAATTTACTTGGAACGTCGTCAATGAAAACTGACTGCAGCTATAAAAATAGAATTAATCCCTAAGGGAGCTAATTCCTAACAATAGTGTATGCTAAAAAAAATGGAATATATTGATGAAAGAGTTCATATACTTCAATTGAAAAAAATTTCATTTCTCTACAAATCAACTATCACTATTAAGCAGTTGTGATGTATGATGCAAGTGTTTTAAAGATGCAAGTATTTTGAAGATACAATTTTTTTATTACTGTGGTTTTTTACTCACTTGCTCATCCATTCTCTCTTTACTTGGGCCTTATTGCTTTGTACTGTTAGAGTCTCTTTTGTTTGTTATGTTTATTATTATATTTCTACCAATATCTGATTACTAAATTGTTTGTTTGTTATGATTTGCGTGCCAAGATTCATTCTTGGCAATACGTGTTCGATTATTTATATACTGTGTTTCTCTGTGTGATTTGACTTTCCTGTATTTTCTGCTAAGAACCACAGTCAGTTTTTAACAACTGCCAAGCTATGATGTGGTTAATTTTACTGTCATGTTTGTAGATTTCTAAAATTTTTTTTGCAAATAAATTTTTTTTGTAAATAAAACATATGTTGGACGTTGAGTCTCAATGCATTATATACATGAAGTAACTATCTGAAACTGTTCAGTTATTGAAAATGCCAAACTAAATTTCAGTAGCAACTTTTAGTTCCCATGGAGGGGCATTACACATACTCTTACTTGCTTTTCATCATTCCGACATACCAGAATTATAGCTGTAGCTTCGTACGACAGTGAAGTTGCATCCAACTCCAAATAATAATGTAAAACATAGCTTAATTCTATTCTCTTTTGATTCTGCCAATTACCAATATCATGATTCCCAATGATTGTTTGGCAATGCACAGAAAAGCTAAGCAATAGTTGAAAAATCTAAAAACATTATAAATGTATTTATCGTCACATAATGACCATTGTTTTTTTAAAACCAAAAGCCATGAAATCCCGGTAGGTAATTTGACTATGCCAATTTTCTAGATACTGATGCACATCCAGCACTAAAGGATGTCCATAATAGTTCTTCCTCTTAATCATATTGCCGTAACATACATTTATTACTGCATTTGGTGTACAACTCGCAAGTTTTTTTCAGCTATGCTTCTTGGCCTGCGGTCTTAAAAATAGATTTTTACGTGAATTTCGTCGTAAATTTTACATGTTCACGTAAATGCCTCGATTCTTATAAATTCTTCGTATTTTTAGTATAATCGCGAGCCGCGCGTCTAATGCATCCTGAATAGTCTGTCTCATGTGTAACTCAGTTGCATACCGCTTATTACACTGAAGCATTCGACCTTTCTCTGTTACTTTGATCTTCAGCCGTATGCCCTAATCCCGTAATTTTTACTATTTCGCATTTTCTTCTTGTCCCGCCATTAACTTGTTGAAACGAATATCAATTGCTGTGACAGTCTTTCTGTAATTTGTGATAACTGTGAGTGCCGCAACCGTTGAACGCCATTACCAGTCATAAAACGAATTCTTCCAGTAAAGATAACTTCGCTTAAGCCAATCTTGTTTCACTAAGTATACAAAGTTTTTCTTGTCCCCACGTTGATATCATCAAGTTTTATTCGACCGTAAACTAAGCAAGCTTAGATCTCTTTCCTAAATCTTAATTTTTCACATTCGTCATTTTGTAGGAAAGAAAATGGAATTACGTGTTGGGAAAAAGTATCGCCTTGGGCGAAAAATTGGAAGCGGGTCGTTCGGAGACATCTATCTTGGTACGAATATGACAACTGGGCAAGAAGTTGCTATCAAACTGGAGTCAACTAAAACGAAACATCCTCAACTTATTTACGAGTCAAAAATATATAGGATATTGCTCGGAGGTTTGGGCATTCCCACTGTTCGCTGGGCTGGAATTGAAGGAGATTACAATGTAATGGTCTTGGATCTTCTCGGACCTAGTCTTGAAGATCTCTTTAACTTCTGTGGTCGAAAATTCAACCTCAAGACAGTTCTTATGCTGGCAGACCAGCTCTTAAGTAGGTTGGAGTACGTTCACACAAAAAGTTTTATTCACCGGGACGTCAAACCAGACAATTTTCTTATTGGCCTCAGTAAGCGGCAGAACATTATACACATTATTGATTTTGGACTCGCAAAGAAATATCGAGATCCACGAACTCACACTCACATTGCTTACCGTGACAACAAGGTACGAAAAAAATAATCCCAATCATTAAAAATGTGTTGCGAGACGAAATTTTTATCATGAACCTAATTCATATTATACCAACCCATGAATTGAAATAAAACCACTTAAATTGCGCTTTTTGAAGGTCCTCAGCAGAAGTCGTAACATTTGATATCAATGAAGTATTTCCAATAGTTTTATTTCTAATATCGTATGAAAATTTAATCAATTTTCCACGGTGTTTTTTTCAACTTTACTTACATTGTGATGACTTATCTCCCTCTATCATATTATCAACTTCTACTGGATATTTTTTTCGTTGATGCTCATTTATCATCAATAAATGTAAATAATTTTGGCTTTAATGTCTTGCTATAATGAGTGTTATTGTAAAATTGTATGATCATATATACCCATTGCTGTCATTTTAGGCATCAAACTTGTACCTCACGTATTGCAAATCATTAATGCTATAAATTTTTGATAAAGCCTTTTCATTCTTGTCATTTTTATGGTTCTTGCAAAATATATGCTCTCATATTACATGCAAAATTTCCTTTTTCCAGAATTTAACAGGTACAGCACGTTATGCAAGCATCAATACACACATTGGTATTGAGCAGAGCAGAAGAGATGACTTGGAATCTTTGGGGTACGTACTTATGTATTTCATTCGGGGCAGTTTACCTTGGCAAGGACTCAAGGCTAATACAAAAAAGCAGAAATACGAGCGCATTATGGATCGCAAGGTAATTAATATTGCTCTAGAACTTTTTTTCTCCTCGAAGTTTTCATGAAATTTTTTTATTTTTACAAGATTCCACAAAAGTTTTTAAAAGCAATTTTTTTAATTTCCTATCAAATTTTATCTAAAAATACCAGCATATTTGACTTGCTAAAATGCTGGTATTTTTATATATCTCAGTTACCAGAGTCTTAACATCGTAAAAATGCATTTTATCATTGTATCCGAAAGGTCGTCAGCAGGTGGAAATATTTTATTTGATATCTTTCTATTTCATTCGACCAATCAAATTCTGCAGATTCTTATTGTTTCTAGTGTGTATCTTTGAACTTGAGTACGTTGATGCGTTTATAAATTCACCATTTTATGAAATTAATGGAAATGTTTTTTTGGTATAGATGAGCACTTCAATAGAGCAGCTGTGTAAAGGATTTCCATCAGAATTTCGATCTTATTTTGAATACTGCCGTTCTTTGCGCTTCGAAGATAGGCCTGACTATGCTTATCTAAAGCGATTATTCAAAGAACTCTTTTATCGTAAAGGGTTCCAGTATGACAATCTTTTCGACTGGACACTACTTGATTTGGTAATTGTATAAATTGTTTTCAACAAAATTACATATTTTTAATAAGTTCTATTTTCTGTGATACATAGAAGAGTGAATGTCATCTAATCTCTAGTCGAAATCATTAGTTTTAGCAAGGTAAAAACCTTAATGCAAATGTACCCATCTGAAAAATCGATTTTTCTGAAACTATTCCTGACAAAAACAAATGATTGCCTCAATACCAACCATGACTCTAACTTATTTTTGTGACTTTTCGGTGGATACACTTTATTTTAGTAGTTCCGTATTCTTTGAGAATGCTTTGCTTGTAGAGCTACAATTCCACTGGTGAACAGTGACTTTATTACAAATTGGAAGCAATTTATGGTCTAAATAGAATTTCAATGTATGCACAGAAATGTATAGAGAGAAAATTACCTAGTGTTATGGATATCCATGTAATGAAAATAACCAATAAGAAATTATAGAATAGATTCTGTATTTATATACTTCGATGCGGGCCTTTCCTGATTGGCCAATGTTTTAGTGGTATTTCCACATCCCGTGGGTTTTTGTGAAGAATGGCAAGATTATGTATAGATCATCCCCCCAGAAGGCAGATTTCCCATTCACAAGAGCCGCAGTGAATGATCTTTTTTTTTATTTGCAAGCAGCAAAGTGACAAGAACCGCTCTGGTAGCCGGGCTCAAATTGAAGCGATGCCAATGGATGAAGATGACCCGGAAGCAGAAGCCGAAAAAGAGAAGTTAGATATTCCTTTAGGGGCAATTTTGGATGAAAAATTAGAGGAAGCAGGTCAGTACTACAAGACTAGAATATTAAATAATCAAATGTACACAGTTTGATTGTTTATAATACTAATGATTAACTATCTGGAAAAAGCAGTCAGTTGAGTTGAAACCGCCTTAATTTGAGAAACGAGTTAATCAAATATGTATTATTTCAGGGATTTCAGTTTTTGTTCATAGAAATATTTAATAATACAAAAAACAGCAGAGAGGGAGAAAGGAAAGATGGAGTGATTTTATAGACTAAAGAGCGAATTAAACTTCAGCATAGAATAATTCTAGAAAACTGTTCTGTAACTGCTTATTCATACAAAAATTAATGCACAGCATAGTGTACTGTATGAGTCTGCATCAATATAAACTTGTAAATAATTAAACATAGCTAGCAATATCTTGACAGTATTAAATATTATAAAGAAGCAAAAATTCTATTTGTTATCGAATCTTGTGGATTAGATTTTTTTTGCTGTTTCTCTCAGCTCCTCCCAGGGCTTCACGCAGTAATGCCTTGCAGCCTGCCAGCGGATCAGGCAGTTTGAACCACTCTAGTAATCCCCGTGTAGCGGGAGGTCAGGTTGTAGGGGGTGTAAAGACCCGAAGTAGGGGTTACCCCAGCGGGAGCGGCAGCGGTAGTGGCCACCAACGCCCCCGAGACGATGCAGGTAGTGCGTACAATCTCTCAAACTCAGTGAACATCATATATGACAAATATGCATTCAATAAATTTTCACTTATTATAAATAAATGAAAAGTCTGGTTATAATGTAAAGCGTCATATTCCCGGATTCAATGCATTAATTCGTTCAGAGAGTGATACGTTTACTCATTTATATATTTGTCTTTTAACAAGAAAAATTAACTTTAATGCACATTATTAAAGTGTGTAAATACCGTAAACTTGGTCAATAAATGAAAAGTCATATTGTGCCATGTGGAACATCAGATTTTCGGATGAAATAAACTTATTTGGTGATCCCATCAAATTCATTGCACGTCAAGTTTACTCCTGGAATACTATACGGAATAATAGTATACATTTTTTAAACAAGTATGATTGATGAAATTTTCTTTTACTTAAATTGACCAATAGAAATAAATAATTTCTCTAACCAAGCAAAAATGCTCGGCATTTAGTACCTATTTTTTGAATCAGCCAAGCATTGAATTTTTTTTATGTATTTATAGTAAATTTCAAATGTATGAAATTCGGTTTAAACATATTTCCACTTGTAACAAATGAACAAAAATGTCCCGATAAGGTCCAAGTTTAAGTCAGATTTTCGTAAACAAATTACTCATTTGGTGGTTGCCGCGACAGATTTGTTGTACCAAAGTTAGCTACTGTACACAATGTGTTGGTACTTCTCGTTTACAAGCATTTGATTTTAACCCTATGTCGCTAGGTAATAAGCAGTATGCTCGACCTCGAGCCCTTGCTGTGGGCGGTACCGTAGGGCGTGAAGGCACTGGAGGGGAGTCCGGGAAGCGTGGGAGCTCAAGCAGTATGAATCGCTTTTTCTAAGCAAATTTTCGGGAAATTTCACTAAAAATTTATGCTCGAATTTCGCCTCTTTTCAGCTTGACAGACTGGCGCTATCCATCAGTGTATGCCGGTATAAGTGGCCTTTTTTAGGCATCACTATACAAAACGGAACAAAGATGTTATTATTGCAGGGCAACGATGGGGTGTATTGTTGCTTATTCAAGGGGTTGATTTTTCTTGTGTAGCTTAGGTGTGCGACGATTTCATATGAGGCGAGAGAACGTTTTCATTTTTCGTCCTATCTTGGGTAATTCAGAATGTGTACGTGCTTGTCTTTTGTTGGTTTGTTTGGAGTTTTGAATATTGAAATGCTAGTCACACCTGTTTTTTGTTATTTCTGTACCGCTTGCTATAATTTTATCATGTATAATTGAATTTCCTCCCTTCTTTATTGTAAATGAAATTATATTGAATGTGAAGTAAACCCCGGATGTGAAAAATTTGATCTCCACAAATTTTCGCTTAGAACAAACAAATTCATATATGTTGAACTAATCATACAGTGAATTTTAGACATTAAAAATTGTTTTAAACGAACTTTCATATACATCGAATATGTTCGTTTATCAGACTTAATTCATTCGTTGGTTTCGTCTGATTCTCGTATCCAAAATTTACTGATATATGCATTTACATTTTTATCCCAACTTTTTGTCTTTTTTCTTGCTAATAAAATAATGACAAGTCTTTGAGCAAAGTTCCACTCTAAGATTGTTTCTGTTTGAAAATTGCAATTACCTCGAGGAAATTGCATGAAGACTATGGGGAAAAAATATATTCTGCAGTTTTATTAATTTTTAAAAATTGAAATAGTAAGTATCTATTGACTACAAAAACTTTTAGATGGATAAAACCTCGGAAATTCAATAGAAATAAAATATAAATCTTCTAGAATTAAACTATATTTTACATGATTTCTATTTCATCTTCTTGAATAGATTTAAAGTTGGGATTCATCTGTAATACTACTGTTCAAAAGTTTTTTTAAAACCAGATTCTTACAAAGAAGTATATTTTTTATTTTTGCCATTAAGTCAGAGTGAACTTTATATACAAATAGAGTAACTTTTTGTACTGATAAAAGGTTTACACCAATTAAAATTCAAAATAGTTTCTTCACAAAAAATTTTGTGCAGAAGTAAAAACAACTTAAAATTTCTGGATAAGATTTGAGTAAGATTGAATGTGCAACAGGCAAAAAAATTTTAGTGTGGCAAAATTTTGAATCGATAGAGGTTTGAATCAGCACAATGGCATCCAAGTTTACTTATTTCTATGATTTGGATGTTTTCTTTCGAAAATTTAACCAATACTAGATAAATGTTGTCTACCTTGTACATCGGTTAACCATTCACACTGTTCAATGTACGAATTGTTTGAATAGATTTTTTCACACATGAAAAAAGTGTTGTGTGACCATGACTTGATAGTTTTGGAAAAGTTTTCCAATGCATAATGCAGTTTAGAACTAGTCATTCCCAAGTCAAATGAATATTTTGTAGGTCTTATTTTTTTCATGTTAGTCTTTTGATTTAACCAATAATGTTCAACAATAAAAGGATTTATGTATCAAAAGAAATAGTACATGCAAGAGTAGTTATTTTGTCAGGATCTGATCTGTTTCGCCGTGATCTGTTATCGAACTGTGACACTATAGAATTAATTCGTCTAATATGTGTATTCTTGTAAAGTACGTTCTCATTAGTGTGTTCTCATAAGTATGTTCTCATTAGTGTGTTCTCATAAGTATGTTCTTATAAGTGTGTTCTCATATGCGTGTGCTCTTATAAGTGTGTTCTCATATGCGTGTGCTCTTAAGTAGTATTGTGTTGACAAGATTCATTCTTGGAAACACATGAATAGGGATTAATATATTATTGGCTTTGTGTCTTCTTTGGGTTTTTGGTGATGTCTATTATTGGTTATATGCATAGTCTTTAATATATTGATTCCTAACACTTCCCTGATTTAAAAACATAAAAAAATATGAATGGACATGTTGTGCAATAAAAGTGATTGCAGCAGTGAACATTATTTATTCAAAGTAGTGCCTAAGTAATAATACTAGAAAAGTCACTTTTTTACAGCATAATATCTATAGATTGGAAAACCTAGTATGATAAAAAAGTGAGATAATTTTGTTTTGAGCATTGCAATTCTTACTACAACTGTAATGGACTGCTTAGAAAAAATGGTCAAAAATCAATATGTAAGTACTTGTTTAAAATATTGTTCCATATTTAATTTCTATGAATTTTTAGTAATTATATATAATTTGAATAATTTTAGAATATTACATACATTGTACCATGAGTTTAAGTCAGAGTAAAACAGGAAGATTTATGAGTGACTATGTATTTTTATCAATAGACTCATTTGTTGCAAATCTTTATAAACAGTACAGTACATTGCGTATAGAACTGTTATGAATGTATATCAAACAAAACTCAAAACTTAAGCAAAGTATATTTACACAGACATAATTTGTGTTGCTGGAAGTAAAACATACTTTACAGCAACACACAAATCTCAAACTTAGCCCATCATCAAAATCCAGCAATGACTCGCCATAAACTCAGAATTCCAATATGCAAAACAATGGCTTGCCATAAAACAGAATTCCACAGCTATAACACAAATTTAACCGTCAATGAGTTAATTCCTAACAAGCACTAAAAAAAGCGGGAAATGATTTATTCACTATTTGTAAAAAAACTGTTTTCCTCCACAGTATTTTGTTACTTTTAAATATCATTCCTCACCATTGAAAGAGGTGCTTGTTTTTTGACATATTTTAAAAGATAGAAAAATCTATCAATGTTCAATATACTTTGAATGAAAAATTGTTATTACCAGCAAGTGTCACTGGGAAAAGGTTCTAAATCAGTAGCTCAAATACACATATAACTCTTGAAAGCTTTATAAATTTTTTATTTTTTGGTCAACTTTTACTTACAATTATGTGGAAGTATTCACATTTTTAAAAGTTGTCCTTAAGTTACCTCCTGATTTGGATGTAATTGATAATATCCTGGTAATATTTGTCCACAGAAGCTGCATTTGCAGTGCAAACAAGCTAACATGTTATTGCCCTTTTACAATCCCTCAAAATTATTTATCATGGTGACCTATTTACAGTTTTGAAAATTATTCTTTAATATCATAAACTACAGCTCCACAAATGTAAAAAAGGAAGCAGCTCTTGCTACAATAAAATATAGATTAAAAGTTTCAGATTATGAAATTTTAAATGTGGGATATTGATCAGAAATTTATAATTTTCAGTTGAAAATGAATCCACTGTCTATATCATTTTAATAAATGTCATTGCTTAATTAGAATATGTAAGAGAAACAAATCAGATAACATGTTGAATCAATGTTGCCAACCTTTTCACACATTGCATTAATTTTTGAAATTATCCTAAGAGCAACTGTTCTTAGGGTAGGATAAATGGCCAGTGCTGCTGAATAAAATTGGAGGGACCTTAAATACCTACTCAGTACATGCTGAAGAAAATGTTGAATAATTTGAAAATAATTTAATCCAAAAATAATATTTCAAAATCTATGAATCTCCATTGGTGAATAGTTTGCTTTGCGCTCAAATCATTGGCATTCAGGCTATTCCGTTTCAGTCTGCCATAACTCCGTACCGAAATTTGGCCGCAACTAGTTTGTTGGGTATCTAAAATCGGTATATCGGTAAAAGTACCTCATTGAATATACGGTATATAACATTCATTCACACAGCTGAAGCCAACATAAAAATATCTTTGAAAATCTCTGGCTATTTATAGGTCTAGCATTATATTTCTTATTCAGGTCATTAAGAAAGCCCAAGTGTTTAAGTAAGCGTGTGTTGGAGTTCAGTTCCATAGCCTTACAAAAAGACATTTTGATTTTTCAGTGCAGACTATGAAAACTCCACGAAAATCTACGAATCCCACGAACATATCTATTGAAAATGTGTCCACTCTCAAAGTGGCACAACTCAAGGAAATGCTTACAAGTAGGCGAAAGTCTACTGAAGGCTTGAAACCGGCACTCATTCAGAGATTACAAGCCGCCATGCGCGAAGACGGTGTTACCGGAGAATCTGTCGTCGTTGTCGAAGAGTGCATGAAAGAAGACGACCATGTCGCCCCGCTTGGAGATGCCCAGACTAATGATAATGATATGACTTCAGTTCCGAATAATAGCGAAGTGGTAGCTTCCGATAATGTTGCGCCTCTGGACACTCCATTGTCTCCAGTTCCAGCCCCAAAACGTGGACGACGTACGACCAAGAGCACTGATGAAGCTTCCAAAGAAGTAACATTACCTCCATCTGTCAGTGGGAAAAAGTTAGGCAAAGTATCTGCAACCTCGGAAGAAGTGTCCTTGTCTGAAGTATCATCCCCACAGAGTAAGCGATCCAGACGGGGAGGGAAAAATGATATTCCAACAGAATCTGAGTCTTCAAAGCTTGATTCTCATCCAGCAAAGGATGAACCTGAGGTGATTTTAAAGTCAGTCGAAGATGAACCTGTTCCTAAGAGAACTCGGTGGGGCAATGTTGACGATAAGCCAATTTCCGATGGCTGTACGACTGCAGAAACTCCTGATGGAATTCTAGCTACTGATGCCAAATTGAGCCCTATGATCACTGGAGGTGAAGAATCTGGAATAACAAAATTGTCTCTAACTGATGAGACACCCAGTAACGAAATGGATGTCGCTCCAGCGACTTTCCGAGTTGAAGAAATTGAATCTGCTATCACTGAAATTCCATCAGCTCAGATTAATACTATCGACACTGATACGATAAAAAACAGTCATTCAATGGACGTGGAAGTGGATTTAGATGGTAAACCTGAAAAACAATCTACATCTACAGAAAATTTCGAGGATTCCAAACCAGATGAGAAAAATACAGAAAAAATTAAGGAGAATCAACCATCTCTAGATAACGCTGAAAAATCGAAAGACGAATCTGATACCAAGTCATTAAAAAGTGACAAACGAACTTCTATCTCTAAAAAACAGCCCGATCCATTAATGCTTACTGGAACTGATATCCTGGTTGATCGATTGCCTCCTACCTACAATGAGGATGATATTTTAAAGCTTTTTCAAAAATCTGATAATTCTCCAATAGAAACGAAATTATTCCGAGATAAAAGTGGAAAAAGCTTTGGTGTAATGTGGGCACGATTTAAGAAATCTGAGCATGCTCGCGTTGCTGTTCGGTCTTTAAACGGACAGAGAATTACAATCAAGACCCCTATCGATCGAACTTCATCAATCCCTAAAGTCGATTCCTCTGCAAATGGTACTGAATCTAAGAAAGATGAGAAAACTCCTGAACCATTGGAGTCTACCAATGATTATGCTCTTCCCAAAGTTACTGAAAGTAGTGTGAATGAATCTCAATCGGAAGTAAAACAGGAGAGTATTATCCAGCTTCCTTCTCAATCTCTTCCAACTGAAGCAGTTAGTACCGAAATGATCGAAAGCAAACTTTCTGAAGAATCAAATGAAGTAAACAAAGATTCCTCCTCAGAGTGTCTAATTGAGAGTGAGCCTGTTTCTGCTGAAGCTTCTGCAGCTGATAAAGTTGATGAAAATGATGAAGTCACTGTTAAAGAAAGAGATATTCTCAACTCTGAGGATAAATCGACTGAATCTGAGGTTATTTCCTCCTCCAAGGCCGATGCTACCAAACCAGACCCCAAAGATGAATCCATTGCTAGTAAAGAAAGAAAAGAAGCTGCAGTTCCCGAAAATCCGAAGACAGGAGAAAATGCCGATTATACATTAGAAACTTTTAAACTTGATGCATGCACTGTTCATCCATCGTTAGTTCTACTTGTTGCTAACATACCAAAACATTGGAAAAGAGAAATGGCTGAGTGCAATGCTGTAGTCGACGCTCTAAATGTTTGTCCTGGATGCACTGCATTACTCTGTGAACCAGTGCCCAATAAATTCGAAGCTAATGAGAATCTAGGGGTTGCTCTTGTGCTTCTGCGAACTGGCTCGTCCGTTAGAGCAGCAGAACAACGATGGACCGGACCAGATCCTCCGAAAATTACAGTTGGGGAGGTTGATGTATCCATAATTAAAGGAGGGGCAAATTACTTATTGCAATCAGTATCTGGTCTTATCAATGCAGTTCATGTCAATAATGTTCCTTCCGATGTGACTGAGCAGATGCTGAAAGATACTTTTTCGCAATTTGGTCCAATAGAAAAGGTAATTGTATTCTATTCATGTTGGAATATTGACTAATTGAATGACCACAGGAAAGCCTTATGATTTGTAGCCAATTTTCATTCTTGCTGTTTCTTGCGATTACCCCCAATTTTTAAACTGATTAATATGAGAATTAATCACTGACTGTTTTACCTTTACTATTAAAAAATAAACTTATTCGTACATAGTGTGAATCTCTGTACTTTATTTGTAGTTGATTCTAAGACCAAAAGGCGGGGGAGGGCTACCCATTGATAAGAATAACTGCTTCTCAATTGTAAATTTTAAAACTCATGAGCAAGCTCTGACCGCTTGCTTTAGTATGCACCATAAAGAAATTGGGGGTCGTAAACTAAGCGTTACTTTAGCTAAGCAAAGTGAGAAATCCCTGCGTCGCAAGGAATACGAAGGGTCAGTTATTTAAGCTTTAATCTTTGCTCCATTATTTATTATTCAGTTTTATAGCTGATTGCCATTCTTGCTGTTTTGTTTATTGCCATTTAATCTTAATCATTTTCATTTTTTCAGTCGAGATAAAGTGGATTCTGGCCGAAGCCATTATAAGTAAGTTGATTTACATTGTATTGAATATTATATGGTAGAGGCTAATTAATCTAATTTATATTTCAGAGAGAAACAGCCATACAATGATCCATTTTTGCCCTCTCGCCAATACGTAAATCCCTATCCTGCCGGCGGTTACGGGTATCAAGCCGCTCCCTCATATGGGAGTCGTGGCCCCCCTCAATCTCGTGACTATAGAAGTGGCGGTAGTCGACTACAGGGAGGAAGTAAACCCAATAGTAGTCGAGGATCAATCTCCCGTGAGTCTTCCTTGGTTGGTAAACGAGATGTACGTTCAGGTGTTCAAACTCAACCTCCTGCTGCAGATGTTCGTGGAGGAAGGCAAGGCCCGCAAAGAAGTGTACCCCAGCCTCATGGCTTCGGGATGGACCAAGGAAATTTTTATGCCCAGGGACATATGGGTGGTTACGGGGGTAGAGGTGGTGGTTTCGGGCGTCCTGGTGTGCAAGGACAAATGATGCCCATGCCTCAAATGCCAATTCAGCAACAAATGCATGTTCAGCAAATGCAAGCTCAGCAGCAGCATGGCTATGGTATGAATATTCCTAGTCAGCCAGTGGGTTCTTCTGGGCCAGGAAGAGGCCGGTTCAATCCACCTTCAGGAGCTTCTCAACCGCCACAATCTCAATCTTATCAAAAACCTGCTCCTCAAGTGGGCACTTCCGTGCCCCAGTACTCAAAACCTGCTCAAGGAGGACCTACCGCAGCGCAGTACTCGAAACCAATTCAAATTGCACAGTCAGGAAAACCTTATAAACCGACAGCTATGGCACTTGCTCAGGCTCAAGCCTCATCTCAGAAGCAGCAAACAGCTGTTCCGTACCAGCCGCTTGCTGGCTCTGGGACGACTTCAATGGTGCAGGCATCCATTGATTATCAGAACTACATCAAGGCTCAACAGGTGAGTCAGCAAGTGCAGAATGTATCGCAGCAGTACGCATCTATTGAGGCACAGCAGAGTATGTATGCCCATCAAGCATATGCCAATGCACAGCAACAGGCCATTCAAGGGTACACTAATCCGAATGCAGCAAACCCTGCACAGCAACAAGCTCAGAATTTTCCGTATGGGCAGATGCAGACTGCTACAAATCAGCCTCAGCAACAAGCAACTCAAGGCTACCCATTTGGACAAACTGCAATTGCCCCAAAACAGCTGCAGCAACAAGCTCAAAGTTACCCTCAGGCTTCCATGCGGCAGTCCCAGCCAGCTCAAGCATATCCTTTTCAGCAGATGGCAGGCAGTGCTAAGCAACCGCAGCAATCTGGTCAAGCTTATCCTTATACACAAAATCCAACAAATCCGCTCCAGCAACAAGCTCAAAGCTATCCATATGGGCAGACCCAAACTCAGGCTCAGGCTGGAGGAAAACAACCTCAACAACAAGTTCAGGGTTATTCTTATGGGCAGACGCAGGGTACTCAACAGGCTCATCCTAGCATTGCACAGGCCCAGTGGGCGCAAGCTGCAGCAAAAGTAGGAACAGGATACGCCGTCCAAGGCCAACAGGCTGCCAACTGGAATGCCCAGTATGCACAGGTAGCGGCTGGTCAAAAGGCCATTGCTCCTAGTGCTAATATAGCTGGGGTTGGAAGTGGAGCGGTTCAACCGTATGTTGGTTACAGTCAGCAAGCAACTGCATTTGCTGGTCAAAATACCATTGTCCCTGGTGCTAATGTAGCTGGGACTGGAGGTGGAGCAGTTCCCTCGTATGTGGATTACAGTCAACAGGCAGCTGCCTATGCAGCCGGGCAGCAGCCCCAGCAACCAGGTCAGAAACGTACCTACTAATCCTCGATAACTTGGGATCGAAAGAACATAGATCAGGTAATTGTTTTCCGCACTATCTTATGAACAAGTGTCTCACTTGTTGTACAAAGATAGGGCTATTTTGGGGGGGGAAGGTGTGGGTGGACTAACGTTTCATATAATGTTGAGGGAATTAAAATGAGCAGAAGTGTCATAGTTTAGGCATAGAGGTGATGGTTTTTTTCGTTTTTCATGCGATTTAACCTCATCTTGGCTTACACACATATTGCCTATTTGTGTTTGTTGAAACAAAGCAGTCCTACTTGTTTGTTCGGAATCTTAATGTAGTTGGTTTGTACGTGCGAGTTTCATTTTGATTGGTAGCTGCTAGAGGCTCAGCATGGCGTATCGAATCAATACATTTTTTCCCAACTTTTTGTGATTAAATCTTTTTACATAAATTTTATTTCTCTATAGCTTTTTATTTGAGTATTCCTTTTTTACATGGAGGTACACAAATAATTTTTGCTTTGGTTTATTCCATATTAGTTTTTTTTCAAAATTCAAGTGCACATAAATTATCATATTTGGGATATTTAAATACATCCATCAAAGTTCTTTATGTTATAAAAATGTATTTTTCTATAAAGCTATGACATGAGAAGATAGTATATTTACTTCGCTTTTTATTATAATTTGAATATTCTATGTTTCTTACTCTCCGAAGAGTTTGATTTTGCATATTTATTCATAATAATTCAAACTTATCATTTATTCGATTTTGTACATAACTTGGTTATGGTAAAAGTTGCATGAACCAATCCTTGCATGAATTGCTAGCATATCTTTTTATTTGAGCATTTATAAAGCAATTGATTTCCAATATAAATCGTTGGTGCTCATATTTGATCATGCCATCAGAGGAAAATACTAAATAATTTTGATACTTAATTTTGATCATTTGTGTTTCATTATTTCCTTGATGACTCTACTGTAAGATTAAGAATTTTTATGTAAACATTTGAGTATCATGTGCGGTCACCGTGTACTGAAAATTTCTGTAGATATTTCTTTCTATGTTTCTTAGATATGTCAACTTCGAAAGAATTATAATTTCAGTACAAAATATTTTTTGCATCGTATTGAAACCATCAGAATTCATTCTTTCCATTCCTACTACTACGACCTTTTCTTGATTATTGCATTACAGGATATAATTGTTTGATTCTATTTGTTAATTTATTTATCTTAAATTTGAAGGGTTTATTTTTTTATCAATTACCCATGTATATGATTTATGCGTTCATTATCAAGGCCGCAATTTATCTTTACATGGGCAGAACTGTGTACGTACTTTTCCAAAATAACTTGAATACTGGGAGGTGTTAGAAACATGACAATACTTGTTGACCGACTTTGTTTTACTGCTTGTATCGTTATGAGTTTGTAATGCCAGTTATACGCATTAATATAGCGGCGCAGGTTCACACTGCACTCACCTATTTGTTCATGGACAAATCCATGTATTTCAGTTCGGAGCCCCTTAATCTCAATTAGCACTGGTAGGAGTATCATTTCATGATGATATTATACGTTGAATTTCTTTTCGGGTATTATAAGGTTTCGGACATTACTCCTGTTGAAATCTTAATTTATATTTGATTAGTTTACCTAGTCAGTGATCACAATTTAAATTATTAGTCCATCTTAATTTGATGCGAGTAGCAGAGTTTCAAAGGGTTTCTCTAGAGCCAATCTCTTCTGTAATGAGGTAATGCTGCAAAGTTCGTATAAATCTGAATTTTGTTGTATCAGGGTGTCAAAGCCAGATTTGAACCTGAGCTGCTCATACAATCCAAGAATTTTACTCGTTTTGTCGGGGTTATCACGGAAGCTTCTGTCACCCGAAGAATGAAGAAGTATACACAGGTGAATCTGAAAAGGCATAGGGATCAGATTTTGTTATTTTAGCATTTCATTCGTAATATTGACATCACAACAGACATTGTCGCTAAGGATTTCAACTTTTATCTGCACTTTTTGCCTAAGTCGAATTAGAAAGGATGTACAGTGCACTTCGGATATAACGATTTCTCTTTGATAAATTTTCACTTAAAACGAACTTTTATTTCTTATTATGAATAAATGGAGAAATCATTTTGTGCCAAGTTCCGCTCCCGATTTTCGGATGTAACAAATATGTTCGACAGTCCTGACAGATTTGTTATTCCGAAGTTTACTGTAAATTGCTTATCTTCCCGGCTCGTATTTTGACTTTTTCAAAATGATTCATATGGTGTAGTACATCAGCATTTACACGAATTATGACTACTGACATATAAAGGCCCTACTACAGCCCCAAACCAAAAGTAGATGTAAAAGTCACAATTTGACTAAACACACTGAATAATTCGAGACAATGATATCTCGTGCCTTTTCTAATCCTTCATAGTATTTTGAGAAACGGTAAAATATACAATGCACGTACCGCATATTATTCAAATTGTGTTCTTCAATATTTGTGTTGAAGTAAATTATGGCCAATCTTCGATGCATGATTTACGCATCATTCTTTTGTCAGCAGCCACAATTACCAGTAAGCGGCAGTTGTGTTACTTCGAATTGGGTGCAATCGGTTATTTCAGTTTGTCATAGGGTTGTGTAGTCAATCTGATTTTTAGCTATTGGACTTTATTTCCTCTAAATTCACAACCAACATTATACGTAATTGAGAAGCATATTTTAACGAAGGATTTTTTAATACGAATGTCATGCAATAGTTCTGAGTTGCATTGACAACTGTCACTCTTTAGAACCGAAGCGTATGCAATACATTCACATTGTGTTTTGCAGTATACCTTTTTTTCAAAGCATTTTATTACATTAACCAAGGACCTTCGCATATGTGTTCGACCTCTTGGTAAGACTGCAGTTATTCACGTAAGCATTTTTGTTTTCTAAAATCTCTATTTAGCTCTGCTAGCAAATATAAGAACTCAAAATCTAGTAAATTTTAAAAAAAAGTATGACAATATATTTGCGAAACCTTCCAACAAATATGCGGTGCAGTTACAGCTGCTAATGGGTTCACCGCAAATTTAATTTTTTCTGTATATTTCTTTCATTGCTTTGATTTCATCAACCTATCTTGGAGCCTTGAAAATAGTATTGAAGTGCAGATTTATTATGGTTGACCAATCATGCCCATAAAAAATCTCTATTGATTGAAGTCACTAATTTTTAACCTTTTTTTCAATGATTCGCCTGGGAGTAATTCACTGGCAAATTTTTCGTTGAAATTTATGCAGTGCAGAGAATTCTAATTTTGTAACATACATTGCATTAACGCAAGTAACGGATTCAATTGAAGATTATTGATGTACTAACATTATGCCAGATTGTCACTCTTTCGAGTAAAAATGGCATTTTCTAACGATGTTTTTTGTTAAAATCAATAATGAAAAATTACTTTTTCATTTCGAAAGAGCAAATAAAAGTTTTTAATATCCGTTGATTTTCGAAATTAGTTGGAATTACCTCTCCTTTATATAAAAAATAGTCATTAGCGTATGACCAAATAGAAAGATGAAAAAGAATTTTTAAATAATTTCTCTTTTTAAAAAAGTTCCAAAAAAATTGAATAGAATTTTTTTGATGGCAAAAACCTCATTGATATTTTTTTGGTATTGTGTAAGATTTAAAATTTGAAGGCAATCTGACAAAGTACTCATAAATGATATAAATACATTACTAAAAATATTTTTTAAAGCATTTTTCCATAGACCAAAGGATTTTTAAACTGGAATGAGTCAGAATTGCATCCTATTATTGAACTTCCAGTGTTCATATTATGGCAGCTGAACTTCTTGCACATTAAAACATAATTTAAAATTGTTTGGTAGATAATGATATTGTTAGTGTTGATTTTTTCAAAAAATTGTTTTTAACGGAAACAAATTGAAGTAAGGCAGATTATTGTCTTCAGTTTATAGTGATAGCTTATAGTTTCTGATTTTTGATCATTTCATTATGTACAATAATTCTTTTTGAATGCGTGACCATTTAATTTAACATTTTTCTAATTAAAATATCTAAGACCAAAGAAAAGACTTTTTAATGCAATCAAGTAAAGCTGGTTGGATTACAATCTTTACTTGGACATTCTAGAATTTAAGCTTTGTCATAAATATATCAAAACCAACAAAAGATGGTTTATTTTTTGTATAAAAACAGTTTATACTCCATAGTATTTTGTTAAAATGATATGCATGATAAAGGTAAGTGAAATTTCTATATGTCCATAAAAGTTGTGAGAAGCATTATAATTTTCATTTAAAATGGGCAAGCAGGGATGTATATGTTGAGCAATTTTGCATTTTTTCAAAAACAGTTGAATGAATTTATTAACAAACAATTGAGCATGTGATTGTAGAAAGATTGTTCCCTAATTTTTGTTTTGTTAAAAGTTTTTGAAGTTAAAATGCAGTTATTTTTTGCTGCTCATCTGCTGTAACCTAGCACATGGTTTTATTATACTGCTTATTTCTGCACCAATGCTAGTTTAGCCGAGCTAAGTGTAGTAAGAATTGCAATAAATAGTCTGACAATTTTTAGCTTCAAAGAAACCAGCTTTATCAACTAATTTAATACTAGTGTAGTATGCAGCTTTAGAAATTAAAAAAAACTGAATATAGTGGTCTATTTGCTGATTTGTTCTACAAAGATAAAATGAAATTTTACAGCCCAAAATTTGTTTCCATTATAATAAAATGTTGAATTCAACTTTGAAACTGCTAGGAATGTAACATGCAACATAAATACAGAAAACCTGTGACAAAATACAAATATTATTACATCCTAAAATGTGTTGATTGAAGCGAGATAACTTCATCAACACAACAAAATATCACTTACTGAAACTTGTTCTCATAATCAGAACTGAAACTTGTTCTCATAGACTAAACTGAAACTCTAACATGGTATCAGAAGAAATGTATCGCAGCTACAGAATAGAATTAACTCCCATAGGTGTTAATTCCTAACAGCAAGGTATACTTACATTTTGAAGAACGAAGTGTTTATATACACTAATCGATCAAAAAATAATGTTTAACCCATCACTAAATATAAATATAAGAATCAGTACAGAGTTTTGTGACTGCCAAGTTAGCAGCACTTGTACGTTATAATTTTCAGCAAAAATATTGAATTCAACATTGCAGTTTTTTCATTTAAATTGTTTTATTGTATATATAGACTGGAGTCATAAGTGCAAGGATGCGTAATCTTGTAAATTATTTATATGAGTTTATCATCATGAATAGGATAACAGTTGTTGCGTGTATCAGAACTACTACCTTACTCATTTCAACCTCGCTACTTACAGAGTTCTTACATTACATAAGTTTTCATTCTTACTCAAGACCTTGGTATATAAATAGTTTTATAAATTATTATCAAATGCTATTGTAGATCTGACTTCAGAGGTATACACCTGGTACAAATTTTTTACTCGTTTGGCTGAAAAGTTTGCATAAGCATAACATTAGTATTCATGTGCTCTATATATTACTGCATATATTGGAAATTTTTTTCAAGTTTGACAATCTACAATTGATGCTTGCAAAAATCAGTAGGGGTATTTAACAGAGTCAAATATCTGAAATATTTCTAAAATACTGTGCTGTAGTTTGAAAAAATTTAGAGAAAAGTATTTGGGCACAAGATTCTGTAAGGAATTTAAATTGGAATGCTTACAATTGTTCCTCTTAATCAACTGTGCTCTTTTATCAGTTTCATAGAATATGGTCCGCTAAATTTAGAGGTAGAACTTGGCAATGTAATGTGAAGGTAAAATTAAATATTTTGATACTATTATAATTTAAGGTTTCCCTTTTTCCATATTTTTTTCAAGATGGTTTTTGGACTACGTTACCTTGTACATTACCTCACCAACTACTTTTTAATAGTTGGGAAATAGAAGATAATACTTTTTACCTGTCAAGTGATAAAGAGTAATCACCTAATAATAACCAGATAAGAACCACCAATAATTAGATTATTACTTGATAACTTCTAGCTAAGTATTAGATTTATCACAGATTACTAAGAGAATAAACATGATTTAACACATGGGTGAAAGGTTAAAATGATAAATTATTTTTCTAGGTTTGATACTTGTTTAAACCTACTTGAGGTTCTCCAATAAGTTTTATGAAAGATTCATTGATACAACAACTGTTCATTAAAAACTAGTTCAAGCAATTGTGATGCCTCTTCAAAATCTCAGTAAACCCCTGTAACTTTTTGTAAAGGGTTTTTTATGTTTGAACTGTTCACAAATTTATCTGTATGCATTGAATGCAACAAATAATAGACGTTCTTGATGGCAAAAATTTTATTTGGAGCTGAATTAATCTGCTCTGACTTTGTGTTGGGCCTCAGTACTGAACCATTATTTAGAAGGTGCTTGACAGCATTCAAATTGAATTTTTTGCAATCATTTCCATATGCAAGTTGATTACTGTCAGTTTCAAACCTGGAGGTACAAAAAGTTGAGTATATCTCAACCCAAGGTATCGGTAATAACTCGGTTATGTACTTTGATATTTTTTTACTCTACTGATGCTGTCATCAATTACTTTTAACTTTACACCTTTTGTCAAATTAATCCTATCTTTTCTTTTCAATAAATGCAAATTCTGTCCTCATGTTGTGTCCTTAGTGGATGCTACATTTGAGAATGTCGGTATAAAAAATAGTTAAATTGAGGAACTCAAAGAAGTGCCCTTTGAAGAGTCTTATGAAAATGGTACTACGCATACATGAAATGATATATTAAATTTTTATATTAATTCATTTTCGAATTTATTTTATAGTCCCTGAAAAATAGCTTTGTTTTACTGGTATTTGTAATAGTTTCCGGAAGAACTAATGGCCAGATAAAGCCATTTATTTACACTGCTTAAACAGATATTATTTCCGTGGTCTCAAAATTATTGTTTTCGTTGTACTTTATTAACGATAGAATAAATGATTCATAGTCATATTTATTGAACTTATTTATGACACACAATGTTGAACAATATACAACAGAGCAAACAAAAGACAAATATCTATTTATGAGAAGTGAAGTCATTTTATTACCACAGCAATCTAACTTGTCACTTACGTACATGTAGTATGTAGTGGTACTGATAATGTAGTTGTCGTAGACCTTATTGTTATCAAATGCTCTAACAACAAAGTTACAAAGTGTTGAGAAGCTGTGACGCTGCCACATTCATTTCGATATAATTCAGCATTAAAAGCACTAATGGTAACCCCTTTATTCTTTATGCAGCTATTTTATTGGTTACTGTGTAGATTAGGAATTCATGCTAATTTTGCTATGGGGCAATGTCAGATCTGCGAAAAGTAACTGTGTGGAACCAAGCAAAAAAAAATCACAATAAACAAAAGACTAAAGAATATATAGTAACAGTCTACAAAGTAGATCGTATCTGTGTTGCCGAGAATGAATCTCAGTAATATAATGAAAGACAAGCTATTTAAGTAAAAATTGACCTAAGATGAATGTGAACAAATAAAAACAATAGATAACATGGTGCACGATCATTTCCTAACTTGCAATTAGTGTTAACAATATTTAAAAATATATTCATGTAGAAAAACAGTTGTGTCTGATTGTTTTACCACTGTACAATTCAATGAGACATAAGTTGATTCATAATTTCTTAACCTAACTCTCCTCTCTTTCATATAGCTATCCCGGAATAATTTATTTATGTTCTTCGATTCTCTGCTGCACATATCCAGAAGTTCAGCATCACTATTTTTGAATAGTAGTTTTGTTCTCATTATACACTTGAGTTTGTCCCACTTTCCATTCTTTTGTATTATTGTTTATAGATTGCCAACATGACATCATTGCCTAATACAAAATGTAGTCTCCTGAAGTAGTGCAATACTTGCCTCCTTTAACGTTTTAACTTCAACATCTCGGCTCATCTCGTTGATTATGAACTAAATAACCTCAAAAATATTCGGGACAATCTCTGTGATCTGCTAACTAACTTGCGTTCTCCTAGAACAAATATGATGTTGCTGTTATGGAAATCTTAGCACTCTGAAATACCGAAGTAGAAACTGCAGTTCCATTCATATGCATCTTTAGTTTTCTTCTTTTGTAATTAAATGTTTCGGGGTATATAGTTTTGGGGTTTTCCCAAAAAATTATCAAGTAGTTGACTTAAATCTATATTAATAGCCTTAAGGTGGCTAATACCCCATTTCTCTTAGAGTTAATTTTTTATTAACTTACTTTACAGAGAATTACAGCGTACCACAGAGCGCATCAATTCAAAGCCGTTTTTCTGTACTATAGTGGCGGCCATAAGGTTAAAGCAACAGTTTAGTGCTCTCTATTGTACCGTGTTCACGATCTGAAGTGATGTTTATGACGTTCTTGTGGATCTTTTTCGGGAGAATGACGTTGGGGGTCCTCTATATTCGTCCATTTAATCTGTAAATGTTAGGTTAGAAATGAAGCTCAACTATGATTTGCGCATCACCTTGTTGAGTTGATGGAGACAGTGGATGCCGAGGATAAATGCCGTACAGACAAAATCGTCAAGCAACTCATGTTTTAGGGCTGAGCACTAGGTGAGTTAAGATTGTTATTGTTTACTTTGTGTCGCATCTTTTGATCTTTGAACTCGTAGTTGGAAAAGATTCTCGAATCATAGAATAATCATGTCCGTGATTTTAAACCCATGTGGATATCATTTCCGGCGAATTTATGCATGACTAGACCAACCTATGCGAAACATTATCATTGTACGCGAGTCTGTTGTTCTGTGCATTTGATATATATTGAGATGAAATCTTCGCTAAGATCACAGCCAAACCGTTGACATCAATGAAATCGCCTGAGATACTGTAATTACACATTTTCTTTATCTATTTCCAGCAGATCAATGGAAGCGAACGAGCTCCAATCATGTCATTCTCACAACTGCGAGAATGGAGAGAGGGATACCACGACAGCAAAAATTCCAGCGTTGCTTCCTAACGACACGGAACATCATAAGGACACTGCTACATCTAGAGTCCCGACTTCGCTTCAGAGCGATGCGGAGCATCAGAGTGACGATGTTAGCGAAAGAGCCGCTGATGACGTGTATTCTACATCATACAGTCAACCGCGGACCTGCACGGAATGCCGCAAGGTTAGCCCTATCAAA
This sequence comes from Vaucheria bursata, assembly GCA_032358265.1. Taxonomy (NCBI): domain Eukaryota; class Xanthophyceae; order Vaucheriales; family Vaucheriaceae; genus Vaucheria; species Vaucheria bursata. The sequence continues at coordinate 72,567 of JAULBW010017219.1, read as the reverse complement.
TCGTAGAAAGATTTTTATCCAAAATTTTTTTCTTTAGTGCCATTCTTATAAAATCGGACGAAAAATAAGAAGCTCTAAATTTGATATACTTGCCGTAGGAAAAAGTATAGAAAAGGATTTAACAAGTATGAAAATTTTTAGAGTAGTAAACGTCACTTATGGTGGAATATTTTGAAAGCCTATGAAAGCGAAAAATGCATGCTACCATGATTAAATTTCAGGGTAATTTTTAGAATGTTTTTAAGTTTAAAATTATTGAACATCCATTTCAACTCTAGGAATCCTTGCTGGATAATACTTCCGGCTGGACAGTCAGCAAGCAGGATAATAAATATTAATATCATTGTTATAGCTAAAAATTTAAGCTAAATTACCCTTTATCCTATTTTAGTTCTTTCTGCCTATTAAAAATCATAACAAAAATTAATGTTCCATTTTATATAGAGCAATATTTTATAAGTCTAATCTTTACATTTTATCGATCGATAATATGGTTAAAGTGATGAATTTGAACATGGCTGATTCAAATAGTAGCAAAAATTAAGCCTGTATTACCGCTTCCACTGTAACTGTTGGATCGTAAAATTTTCGAGCTAGACAGTTTTTGAAATATTTTATGTACGGTCGCATGTAATGTATTGCTATACAGCAAACTTTGTCTACAACAAATTTTATTCATACCGATTAAATGAAAAAATTATATTGTGCGAAATCCAGTCACAAATTCTCGGATATAACGAGTAATTTTGTGGTCCCGATAAATTCATTATATCCGATGTGTACTGTGTGACAGTGAAATGTCAAATAGTTTTAAATGCTGTTATTACGCATAGAGTAAGGTGAAATGTGATCGGGGTGTTCCATGTAACCGATGTCTGAGACTTCGACTTAAATGTATTGCTCAGAAACGTGGCCGTGGACGACCTGTAATACCCAAGGTATATTTTTCACTTATACCCAGTTTGATTCTTAAGAAGTTTATCTAAGCTTGATAGTTGGAGATTTCTCTGATTTTACATCTTAGAGTCACATTAAAAGACAGTGAAAATAATTCTATAAATTGGTTTATTTTTATAAGAGTACATCAAAAATTCGCATTCAGTGAATTTTCGTTCGAAACAGTGAATATTCGAAAGAGTCATATTTCATCCAAGTTGAGTTTCAGAGTCTCGTACCAAACATATTTAGGATATAACAGATCTATTTTTGAGTCCTTGCAAAGTTGTTTTATCTAGAGTCTATTGTACTCATTTTAAAATAATTCCAAGAGCCTATAAATATTGTTCTTTTCGAGGCGTACCCATTATTAAAAGAGCTACAAGATTGTCAAATTAATATATGATTAAAACCTATATTTGATTGCTGCCGTACAGTTGAATAGCTGTATTTACACTTATTTAAAACCATTTTTTGTTTGCTATAAGAATTTCACCATTAAAATAATCTTAAGGAAGATTTTATTGTGCAGACATTCAAATATATGCACAATAAATGATTAACATATTTAAAAAAAACATGCACACAAAGCTATTGAAAATGTTGAAAACCAATTTTTTTGCGATCGTAATATTTACCATTTTTCACATGCTTAAAGAAATTAAAAGCTACTATTCTAATGCAGTATAACCTCCTTATATTATTACCCCATCATTTATTATATACCCTCCCCCTTAATTCTTTTGCAAAATTTAATAATCTACTTGAGAAGAAAATTAGAAGAATATGCTAAGTAATTTATATATTTTAAATTTTCATCTTCTGAAATATCATGGATAAAAAAATTCAATCAATTGAATATTAACTACTAGAAAATTGGAATAAATTGTCGCTTTTGTTCAAGAGATAAAATCCTAGTTTATATATATTATTAAACTGAAAGCATGATCTCGGTTCAATTTTCATTAAAAGATGCACATTGTACAGTACATTTTTGTTCATTATTTATACAATAATTCAGCAGGATCCGGATACTGGCAAAAGGAATGAGCCCCGTGTTACTGCACCCCAGAGAAAGTTAACTTCAAGTACTCTGGACTTTTCTTTCCCCCTTAACTTGTAAGTTTTATTAATGGACACATATATATGTGTAGTGAAACTTTTTAAGTAGGATACTGCATAAGGAAGAAACCTTGATAATAGATTGTGATATGTTGTTTTTTTCAGCTATAAAAAATTAATAAAAAATGGCTGGAATATAATTTACAAGATTAAAATTGTATCCTATATTTCGTAAAATTCAGGAGTTACTTTTTTATTAGCAGTAGCGTCTAAAAGCATCTTTCAGCAACATTTTTTTTAATTTTTTCCAAGTTCTTTGTCCCTTTTATGTACAGACACCTCTCTATGTTGGGCACTTAAGTACTTGACAATAAATTGTCCGACATAGGGGGTTTCATTGTACATAGTACAAAAAGGTTGGCAAAGATTTTTGGTAGCGGCTTGAATGGAATGATTAAAACTCTCCAAAGTTAAATAATTGCTAATACATTGCTTCGAAATAATTCTTTGGACTGTTCTAAACTATTCTATATACAAATAAATGAAATATTTCTATTGACGTATAAGATTTGCTCGACTTTACACCTCTGTACTTTTGATCATCTAAGAGATACTCTATCAATTCATCATGATTAAAGTATGCATCGTTGAAATCAGTTGAAATTCTTAGCTGTTTATGCATGAATCTCGATTAACTGACTAACACTGTGAAAGATTACATATTCACTTTTTATCATTGTTGACAATTTGTTATATTCAAAGTTTTATATATATATATATAAGAATTTAAATTCCTTTATGAGGCAGTTATGCTTGATGGATCTACATTTGATATAAAAATATTTTCGTCAATTTTTAACACAAAATAAATTAACTAAATTTACTATTAATTTAAGTTCACAGTATTCAGTTCTTCGTTACTATTCGATTATAAAGGAGAAATTGTTTAACTTTATGGCAATATTAAAAGTAAGAATTTCATATTGTTTGAACTTGCATATCCTTTATTATTATCTTTTTTCTCCAATTTAGACGAACAGATACAGATGTTCCGGAAAATCCTTTAAAGGAGGTTTGTGGTAAGCGAAAGAGAATTGTTGATCCATTTCCATCACAAACGGGATCCGTACAGGACAATGTGTTTTCTCAATTCAATCTATACTATCAGCAGCACTTGAATAATGGTAAGCAATGTATGCATATTTCTGAAAATTCTTCATTTAAAAGATACAATAATGTACAGTACACTTTGGATGTAATGAATTTGCTTTTAACAAATTTCTCCTGTAACTAGTAAACAAAAAGATATATTTTGGAAATGAGAATTAATTCAGTGGTACTAGCTGATTTGTTTATCTGAAGGTAACTGTCGATAAACGTAAAATTTTGGATTAAAGTTTTATTCTAGAATGTCTTTTAATTCCGATAATAAAGTAAAAATGATTTGTGTAATTGAGTTATACCTCAATATATTAAGCAACTCTTGTTAAATTCGAGGTAATTCAAATATAACCCATACATTATATTTGGGGGAAGACAAAATATTTGTCCTAGATATATAATATAATTACGTTAATCCAATACAATGGCTTATATGAGTAAACCTTCAAGTCCTGAAGTGTCCAGCTTAGTGAGGTATTCAGAAATACAGAAATGGAATAAAAAAACATTTTGCTAAAAATTTCGCAGACAGTACTGCTCACAAAATAGTAGCTTATGAATGCAATAAAGTATAAACCACATTGTATTAAAATCTTTTGCAATTTATTCCAGTCGTTCAAATGTTAATTTTTTTAAAGATAAAATCAGCACTTGGCTGTCCATATTTCAAAGTTTTTTCCTCAAAATAATTTTTTGCGGCCAAGAAATTTAGTGTCCAGGTGTTGGTCTATGAAGAATAAAGTTACTACAGGAACTCATTGTCTTGCGAGTTGTCCAGCCTACTAAGATATCCGGAGATACGAGGTGTCTACAACTTTAGAGGTTTCACTATAGATGAATTCCGACGAGACACTTTGATTGGCTAATAAAGTCATCATGATTTTGAGAGGTCATTTTTATTTTAAGGCATGAATTAGATTTGAGAGGAAGTGATGGTAATGAATTATTTGTTCCTTTTTTAAATTTTAAACTGTGTTTGTTATTATTTTGTTGCATTTAAAAATCACTGCTTGTTCAAAAAAATTTTGTACGCAAATATAGATCTTACTGTACCCGCAATCGGAGCTAGTCTGCCTCAAAATGGGTCTCAGGTGTTAAAAAATGCATACATGTATCAGTAATGATTAAATAAGAAAAGTTCACATTATATATATATATGTATATACATATAATGTTGAAATATTTTAAAATTCACAGTGATATTGTTGCATTTTGACTGAATTAAAAAAATTATTAATTATATATATATTTCAAGGGCCAGTGATACCAATATTCTTGGCTAGATTATCCTGGTTTATATAGAACTGAATAAATATATAATTAAGCCAGTTTTCTTGTAAAAACGGATGTATTTTATATATTAAGCCTACTATAAATTTAAAAGCCAAGTCAAAAATTAAAACCTGGCTTTAATTTGAGGAATAACTGGGTATTCCATCCAGCACTTATAGTTATTACTGAACAGATGCATTTTTCTCAAAGTACATTTACAAACACACGAAAAAGCAGTTTTTGTTCATTATAATTTAATTTGGGGAGACCAAATATTGTAATTTCTTGGACTATTTTGATAGATGAATCCCCTATATCATTATCTATTATGCAATAAGGATTGAATTATGTAATGGCATGATTTATAAAAATCAAATTTAAATTAAAAATTTTAAGCATTTATTTAATCTTAATCTTATTATTTTTCAAAATCAGCTTCAATGAACTAAAAAAGTTAGAAAGTAGTTAATAGATGTATGCAATATATATATATGTTATGTAGTTTACTTATTTTTAATATGTATAGCAACATGGAGATCGAATGGTTGAGACGCTCGTATCTCTGCGTGGTCCACCACCTTACTTGAATGGCAGTCAACCTACTCTTTTACCTTCACTAAGCGGAACCCAGTGGAGGAGTCAGGGGTCCCTTTCGGATGGCCCAGTCTCTCAATCAGGTGTAAACAGGTAAAACATTCGAATAAAGCATCTAATCCAAAATTATAACATAATACTGTTTATTTTAATTCTTACAACTTATTTTACCTCCTTCATTATTTCGATTAATTCATATATTTGTTATTCCTGTAGATTTTAAAGGGTTTTTTACAAATAATTTATAAATTACATTTCCAAGAATTTTTCAAAATACATATTAATTTTCAAAAGATCATAGCAAATTAATTCAGCACTTTTAAATACAAATACTTTTTTCTTAATTACCCAAAAAATCATTGGCATGAAATATGAATTCAATTTTTTATTGTTTTTTGATTGAGAAGTCAAACTGGTGGGTTGGTGAATGGTACGCACAATGTCCATAGATCTCAAGAATTGCATCAACTTCAACAGGTACATGTATCAATAAACTTTTTCAACCTTTCAGAAATTATTATGAAATTTTATTTTTCAACAAAACTGAATAAATAATTGTTACATACATGGGCTAACTTTAACCTAAATTTTCTTGCTTATTTCATTTCTTTGGCCAAAAGTACTTTATGGTTTTATGTGCAGAGCTTTTCATATTGCTGTAGTAGGCATGAAACATTTGGAAAAATATTAGGAAAATTTACTTTTATTTTCTGTATGTTTATTTTTAATTAGGTTTTTTCTAGGGGAAATTATTTATTTAGTGCATGTACTGAATTTTTTGTGATCTACTCATTTCCAATCTAAAACATGCTTACTTTTCTTTAAAGCTCATGCAATGTTTCTGATTCGTTCTAGTGGTTATATTGCACTATGAAGAATTTAAATTTGCAATTGAATCTTAATGTATTCGAAAATAGCTCAGTTCAAATATTGATACATGCACATATACACTGAGGTTATAATTGAACTGTCCCATGAGGAAAAAATCGTAAGGTTCAAATCATTTATGCTTTCGAATAGTACTTTACTCAAATACAACGGATAGGAGTTACAATTCAACTGTACCTTGAAAAAATTATAAAGCTCATATCATGTACATCTTATAATGCTTTATATTTGGTAAAAGAAGTGTTTTTGTATATTTTAAAAAGTTATGTAATTGAACCATAATAAAACCCTCAGAGGATACTATGCAAATGCAACACTATGGATGGTATATTCAGGACAACATGGTCATTAAATTAGAATCGATATCATAAGTATTAGCCTTATTATGATTTGTAAAAAATTTTTTTGAACTTCAGTGTCTGCATCAATGATGTTTAAAAAAAATTGATTTACCTAATTACGAATAAATTTTCCTAATTTTATAATATTTTCAAAATTTTTGAAGGAAACTGTCCAAATACCAACTCAAATGACTTTAAATATATTGAATTTCTCTAAATTTTACAGAAGGTTTCTTAATTTTGTAATATTTTTTCAGAGTTTCGAAAGAAACTATATGAATATCAAAGCAGCTGTTATTTTCATAAATATCTCATGCAGAATTTGATTTTGATTTAGGGTATTCTAAGCTGGCCGGATTTAGGTGAAATGATGCCCTTACTTGATCCAACAGATACAATTATTAATGCTTTTTGGAGATTGAATAGCCATTTTGAGGTGTCTAGACCAAAAGCTCTTGTGGTAGTTCGTCATTGGGTTCAAATCGCACTTGATAGGAGAAGCCTTACATTGGTAGGATTTTTTACCACGTAAAGTTTGGATATGATGACCTTTTCTATCATTACTATCGAATACATTCTTTCTACCTAAAATTCGCTATTATTAAAAATCTGAAGCTGAGCTTAGCACAATATTACTTTTTGATTATTCATTGAAGCAAATTCGTAGTATCCAAAGTTTAAAGTATTACTCTTTACCAATAAATGTATCTCACTAATGAAAATGGTTATGATAGAGTAAATGCGCACTATGATGGTTTTTCAGCACTTAGCCAATTGGTTCATTTTTGCCAAAAAGGCACATTTAAAATTAATTTATGGATGGCTAAAACTGATGAAAATGGTTTAATATTATTTTTATTATTATATTTTGATTAATAAATGCCTCACAAAATGATAGATGGCAAGCAATAGTAAACATATTCTTTTATGGCTCTTTAGCTCGTAATGAGTTTTTTGTTGAAAGTCGTATTTTACTATAATTTTGGAAGGTTAAAAGTGGTATGAATAATTTAGAGTTGATTCTCTATTAATGTATATGAATTGTGCGCAATATACGTGTAAGTTGCAAGTTTTTATTAATGTAGCTTCGAAAAACGCTAGGAATGGGACAGACACTGGGATTCGAGTTTGCTCAAATTATAGACGACGTTCAGCTGTTGACTCGTTTCCATGAGTTAACCGACTTAAATTACCCACAGGTATGAAAATGTTATTCTGCTAATGTTTTTGATTCGTATTGTATACAAAGTTTCCGTACGATATTTATGGCGTACAAGTGCTTTATTGTTACTTTACACTGATATATACTTCTATAGCAATGTGATATTTTTGTACATTTATTATCCTGTCAATAGGGCTTTATTTACCTGTACGAGAACAATGAATCTAGATTGAGTGATATGCGATCTAAAATATTTTGCTCTGAATTATTAAGAATAATTAATTTTACTTTTTCATGAGAAAGTTGAAAATACTTATATTACTCTGAATCTTTTATTAATTACACTCTACTTACTGCCTGCCAACAAATAAAAAATAGGTTGATATGAAAAAAATAATTAATCACAGAATATTTTATTTGTTTTCTACGAATATAAATCATAGAATATAGCATCAGAAATAAAGTCATAAGTAACATGAAGGCAAATATCTCTGTTCGTGAGTGCAATTCAATCCGTACAATTCAGTATTCATATATCACTAAATTTAGTGAAATAGATTTGCAACATTTGCTATCTCCGATTATATGCATGGATGATTTACCTAGTGCATGCCAAAGGAAAAGGGGAATATGTCGAAAATGATTAATCTAAGAACAATATTACAAAATGCATGAATGTTGATTGGTAAAAGATTTGTTTTGTGCCCAAATGCTTCGGCATGTGATATGGCTATTTGCATGGATGTGCTAATTTATATGCACATATGTAGGTGAGAAGAAGCAATCCGATCCCTTCAGGACCCCTAGAAATGCCCTTGCCAGACCATATCCAAGCCCTAAGCAGTAATCTATGTGCAGTGAGTCAGAGACTAGTCGTTAGAGGTAGATCAAGATTTATACACAACGAACTGTGGTCTGAACTGTTTATGTCTGGGCAGGAAGCCGATAAGGTAAAGTTACGGAAATTCTTAGTATTAGAATTCCACACGTAATAATCTTCTATAGTTGATGCTCTATGAATCGATAGTCTTCTATATGATGTATTCTACTATTTAATTGCTTTACACTCTCTATCGACCTCCACTTGCTGATACATATTGATTTCCGATGTATTCGATTAAGTGATAATTTTTGGTGAAACCCGATGGTACCAGTTTATAGAATATCAACCGTACATACATTCTGAGCCATTCGTTTTTTATTACCTCTACTTTAACTAATTTGTGAGTACTATAGCTCTTGCGCTCACAGTGACTGCTCTCATGCTAAAATCATCTAAGAATATTATATACTCTATTATATGTATATTTCAATTCCTCGAAATGAAGCCATAGACAATTAATGATGTATAAAAATGACATTTTTGTGTTCGTCTTTCTAGCTATGTAATTACGATACGTATTTTGTTAGTTGGGACAGTTATTGAGATTAGAATTGTAAATAATGGCAAGATTAATTAATCATACAACACAGAAGCACAGACAGGAATTATAGATTGAACATGATAAGTATATTTCGAAATATTATTGTTCTTAAAGCATGTTTTGTACCTTCATAATCATATGGCTAACGATACCTTAGTCATCGCTAGGTGATTGAGGAAATATTTGACTTCTACAATTTTTATATATTTGAGTCAAACTATAATTCGATTGGTTAGTTTTTTTAGCGGAAGGTTCATTTCATTGCATTGCATATACTTTAGGGAGCAGAATAGACACTTTATATTTTTGCGATCGAGCAAATTTGTATTGATACATTTTTAGTAAAATATCCATTTTTTTGTATAAATGTGTGCATACAAGTAATATAACGCACTTCTGTTTTCCTACTGTTTTAGATATATGCCGCAAATACAAGGGATATATGGGGTTCAGTTATTCATCCCAATGACCATTTTGAATTTTTCGATGGGCTAGCAAATCAGGTACATTTTTTTCTGTTCTATTGCAAATGATCGTTGCTGAAAAATCTGCAAAAATATATACATAAAATTTCGTCTAATTTCAAATCGAAATAATCATAGTATCCTATGACTCTAGTCACTCTCAGGCAATCTTAGACTTCTTCCAGAACTAACCTGATTATGTGCAATAGACAACATAATGATTATTTACTGAACTGTTTTTGTTTCATCTTGGATTTTTAAAGCACAGAAAACATCAGATAGAACGAATCTCTGTGACCGTGGAATTAATTCTTTGCATCCAAAATTTGCTGTATCTAAAATCTGAAGCTGAGCTTGAACACTATGGTTTTTTGTTCATTCTCATATTAGTTTTAAGTGAATCCGTTGTATCCGATGCTTGCTGCATGTAAGTTTAGTTGATTAACGCAGTAGATAGTATCACTTGAGATTTTTTATGGGCCGCTAATCACATTTTAAAATCTTTTGGAAAAAGGAAGAATAAAAGTTATCAAAATTGTTCTAAGAATAATATTCTTATCAAATCCACTTGAGGAATGTTCATATTGCTTAAACATTTGTACCTAGTGATTGTAATTGTCCTGTTCGATGTAATTTATTTACGAAATTGTTCCTTTTTAATGAAGCTGTTCCGGGTCCCCACTGCATGCAGCGATTGCCAATTCGTTTTATATTGTGTGGATAGAGGAGGGGTGGCCTTTCCTGCGTTGCTTCGATATCGTAGCTGCTTCTTGGAGGCTGGAGATGGTAAGCCCACTATATAAAAAAAAATTAGACTTGATACTTGTCCAAGAACAGTATCTGAACTCTTGGAATACTACTTAAGCATTGTACAAGAACCATATCTGAACTAGTATGTTGAGTTGCTGAATTGATACATTTATATTAACCTCTCACTTGTTAGAAAGGATGATTCTCCATATATCAGCCGATTGAAATAATTATTCTTCAAAGCTTTCTCAATCATTACAGAATCTACATTTATGAATTGATGGAACTCAAATTCCATCAAATCTATTTCGTCCATCGATTCCTTGATATACTAAGAAAAAAGTCATGTTTCCAATGGGGAATGAAATTCAGGCTTTCTTGTTCCATTAATTAAAATTAGCAAAGAAAAAATTAAATTTTCAATTTAATTAATTTTTATCTAATTTTGTGCAGTTGCAGCGTATGTATTGACAATTACCCCTCTTCCTCATAGCCGCCATATACAGGTAAGCTATTTATACCGTTATATAATTTGAGTTATTGAATTTGTTCTGATTGAGGAATTTAGAGGGACATATCCTGTTATTCTTCACAAAATGTTCATGACACATGGATGTACCACTAAATCATTGGCCTTATCGAAATAAATTCAATTCAAGGGATTTTATTGGATAATATTTTAGTGATTTTTGAACTTGCGTGCATGCGGTTCTGCTCCGAACAAAAGAAAATTTTATACAGCTTATAATCAGTGGTATTTAACCTACTGAGGCTAACAGTGTCTTGCTATATGTTACTTATATATCTCAAAACTGTTTTATTTATGAGTCACATATTTGACATAGTGGATGATGGTCATATGGACTTATTTCAACTAGTATTCATTTTGAAAAAAAAATCAATTTTTTTGCTTTTTAATTATAAGACACTCAAGTTACATGGCTTTGAAAGCTTACTAGTTGAGCAAGTTTTAGGTAAAAACATTTTTTGTCTGTTTTACAGTTTACGCCACCTATCGTCCAGCCCCAGCCCATACCAATCCTTCCCCCTATTTCATTTGAAGGGCTCAATTCGGGGGGGCTTCCTCCCCTCCAGGACCCCGAATGTCAGTATGTGACCTTGAATCAGGGGGGGAAAATTGAGTTTTCTAAAGAAAACCTAGAAGGCGGAAGAAGAAAAGATAGCACTACAGATACAAAGGTACCAACAAAAGCGCCAAAGTTTCAAATTTTGAATCCAATTTTGTAAAATTTTGCAAAAAAGTCATTGAGAGTTAACTTTGGATAATGAATTTTCACTGATAACAAATAAATGAAAAGTCATTTCGTGCCAAGTTACCCTTCAGATTTTAGAAAATAACGAACTTTGGATGTGACAAAATATATTGGTAGTTCTGACAGATTTGTAATGATATAATTTGAAATATTATTTTATGTGTGATGTCATACAGGCATTAATTAATGGTAAAATTTTGTTGTCAATGTGAACAAATAAACCTTTTTGTAATCACTGGTTTTATTATAATTTTCAGGTAAGCCCTGTGGAATATCGCAGGTTTGAGCAAATTGGTAAGGATTCAAGTCCTATAAAATCTGAAGCCTCCTATTTAAATGGAAAACACTTAGGTACGTGCAATAAGAAAGAAAATTTTAAGAGCAATAAATTTGTCACTAATGGGAGGGAAAATTAATTTCTGTTGAAAAGTCAAATTTAAGAACAACTCTGGAAGAGTGAAAGTTTTGCAAAACAGAATAGTGATCATTCTTTGGTCATTTAGCTTGTCCCTCCATATTAATAACACCATATAGATCAAAACTGAGTGCTTTGTAACATCCGATTCGACTAGTTTAGAGACCCCTACTGCGTATATACCCGCAGATGTAGCATACATGAAATATTGGCGTAGACAATATTTCATGTATAGAAGCTCACATTATACAAAATATATCCGTATAAAGATGTTGATACGAAGTATAGCTTTTTTTCCTTTGAATAAGACATTGTTCATAATTTATGCATACATTTATTTACACCTACTGATGTGCTCACATACTTCATCGATACATCTCATGTCAAAATTATTTAAATCTTAAAAAACCACAATTTTTCACTTGCACCTCTTGTAAAACTAGCTCGGACTAAAAATAGCTAACTATATCATGTTGGAAAATGTCTAGAAAAGTTTACCTAATCAATGTTCAAATCTCAATATAAATTTTAATCTAGTTATCGTTATTCCTCTGTTAAGCTAGCTAGAGCTAAAAGTAGCTAGCTGTACAACGATAAAAAATGCTGGAAAATTATTTGTTCTTTTTGTCGAAATCTTCGTAAGTTAATAACATATTCTAACTGTTTAACAGGTTATCGTTTGCAAAATCAACCCCAACAGTACATTTATCATCCCGGTTTCGACCGGTATAGTACTATTACGACTACAACAGCGACCAAACCAACGAATATTACTACTTGTAATAATAGTGTTGACAACTGTTACGCTGGATTTTCATCGGCGTTGTTATCGGGTAATGACCTGGCAAAATTGGATGTAGAATCGGATACAGATATGGAAAACGTGATTTTGAACGAAGTTTTTGACATCACTGGGGGCGATTGTAGTTCCTTAGGTTTAATGAAATCTGGAGGAGTGGTAAGTTTAAATATTTTATACAATTTACATATTTACACGGTATAAAGTAAACGTTGGATTTTGTTGGGATTACCAAATTAATTTATAAACGAAAAGAAAATGAACTTGGATTCAATGCGACTTTTTCGCTTATTCATGTGCACGAAAGTTTGTCGATATTGATAATGGAATCGTATCTGCAATTGATTTCATAAAATTTTCTTGGTCATTAATACGAGCAAAATGGGTGGCATTTTTTAGCATTTTTACTCGTATGCATAGGTACATACGTACACCTATATAGATCATAATTTGTATGTTGAATCGAGTGCTTTTCAAAAATTCCTGAATTAACGAAAACAAATGTAATACATTAGCATGCAAATATTTTTGAGGGTTTCACCTTATAATTGCGTGATTTTTTATTTCTGAAATGCAAATTTGCCTTTTTTATTGGCATTATTCATTTAAACCCGTCTATATTTTTAATTACAGTTTAATGAAATTTATATCGTAAGGTAAATAACCTGCTTTCGTGATGGTGAAAATTTTTTGTGGAATTTTGAAGATAATTTTTCATTTACGAAAACGTGTCATCAATTGAAAATTTTTATGTAGGAAGGAGATATTCATGGTTTCACGTTTGACAAAATGATGCGCGACGCAGCGTGATAGACTGATGTTTATGTGTGTAGTTACAGCAAGTTTGAAGTTTCAATTGTGTCCATAAGGATTTTGTATCATATACGTAAGATACTACTTTTTATCCTCTAGCAATGAATATACTTACATACAAGTACAATTTGTGAAGGCAAATGTTATTTTTTACTTCAAAAGATTGGTGTTTCGGATTTGACTATAACTGAAATTCAAATTTTACCCTAAACCAAAAAATTTAAATTAGTACGTTGAGTACCCCATACGATGGAGTTATTCCACTTCTAATTAAACTATTTATTTGTGACTTCAATGATCTTTTGTGAATTTTTATTCATTTAATCTTCAAACCTTTTGCTTGACGATTGATTTTTTGAATTTTCAGTCCGATTATACTAAGAGCCATATTTAAGAAAAACGTAATTTATTTGGCCCTGAGAAACTGGAAGCTGGTTTTTCCGCATCCCAACATGAGTCTTTTTTTTCGGATGGACTCTCAATCTGTTAAGCAGGACTTTGGGGGGGGGGGCAAAAGAAAGAAAATTGGTGCGAGAAGTTTTGAAATTCATAGCTCAGCGGTCGCGTATTATGTAATTTTTACATACTTTGCAAGCTTGTATTGCAAGCATGCAAACATTTCACCTTGTACCTGTTATCTGTTTTACGAATTTAACACCGAAACAAGGCTACTGATAATGTCAAAATATGCTCGTTTACAATGGAATTACTGGCTTGCTAGTTTCGTTATAATAATTGTAGACTAAAAGTAAGGACCATGGTGATTATCCTATACTCACTAATTCTTGTATGATAGCCAAGGATATAAATATGCGCACCAAAAGAAATGCATGGATCATTTTTGTCCTGGACAAGAAATTTGATTTATAGCTACAATTGCATGATAAAGAGACTGAGGTTGTACTCTGCCACAACATCAAATATAAAGTATCTCAGTGCGTTAGATACAAGTCGGTGAGGAGGAAAAAATGAAGAGCATTCGGCGGACAGAGAATTTAGTATATCTCCTCACTCTCTCGTGTATTTATAGGCTATACAAGTAAAAAGACCCCATTTACCATTTGGGACTTGATGAAGATTTCAAGTTTACTATTACATTTGATATAGAATGCTTAAAAAGTCTGATTTACATGAATGAACAAAGTTACTTGATGTCCAAATGCTGCTACAATCTATTATGTAAACAGGTAAAATGTTTAGTACAGTGGTCCCTAGACATAAGGTTAGGTAGCAATAACTCTCCCAGACCAGCATAATGTCAAAGCTGGCATTATGCACAAATTGACCTAGAAGAGCCCGAAAAGGTTTCCCAGATTCCCTAATCAATGCATGTAGCATATTTGCTTGGAATCGCCAGGATATTTTCCTTTAACCACTCTGCTTTTTAAATAGTATTACAGAACCAGCTTATGCAAGTGCAGTGAAAATTGTTGTTGTAATAGCAAAATGCAAAAAGTTTTTTTCTTGAAGAAATCATTTACTGCTGTGCGCGTATTATTTGAGAAGCATAGAGAAATAAAATTTTGCTAACTGTTAGGAACTAACTCTATTAAGGGTTAGTTCTTATTTCTTTGCAGCTGCGGTATAATTTGTCCGTTTTGATTTTGGTTTCAGTTTGGTTTCAGTTCGATTTAAGTTTGGTTTCAGCTTGGTTTCAGTTTGTTATCAGTTTCAGTTCTAAGATACTTCAGAGAACTGAACCCTGTTTTTCATGCTACTATGTTTTGTGTGTTGCAAAAGTTATCTCACTTTCAGCAACACATGTAGGTTAATATCAAATACTATTTCTGTTTTATGTTATTTGTTGTTTATATTTTCCTATCACTAACCCGTGCAAGGTGCTAAAAGTGACTTTACAAATTTGCCTCTATAGAGATAGTTTCTAGTTAAGCAATCAAATCTACCAATCAGCATAAGTTGGCTTTTGGCAAAGCTCAATCTCCAGCTACATTATTTCATTTTATTTGCAACTGTCACATGTGAAAAAGATGTTAAAAAATGATGCACAAAACAAACAAAAACAATTACAAACTCAACAAAATAGTATAGTAAGAGTATATTATAAAAGTATGCATGAAGGGAGCTTCTCTGAAATAATAATACTCTGCACAGTAGCAGGGTAATCAGAGTAAAATAGAAAAGAGTGAGAGATGTTTTTACTTATCAAATGTTGAGCACAGATTGGCCAGATATCAAATTATGGGGTTACTCCGTCAGGCATTTATCACATGTCGGTTTGGCAAACACCGAGAAAATACTTGTGGAATAATGAAACACGGTGTAGACGTTGAACACATGGATATTGTTGGAAGGATCTTTTTTGTATGTAGGGTTAAAGATAAGGAGTGTGCTCCTATATTGTGACAATATGCTGTTATTATCGAATTTGTATTCCTCAAGATTTTAAGTTCTTCAATTTTGTTAAGGCAGTCTGTTGTATGATCTTCTAGCATCTCTTTGCTATCTTTGAGTATCAACTACTTTGATAAATTATTTACCAGTCTCCCTGCAAGTCCTAGTACAACTCGTGCCTCTGCAAGATCTCAATCATCTACTATAACTGGCATGTGCAACAAAAAGACTGCTTCTATGAAATCATGAAGCTCAAAATCATCAAATTCTTGTTGAGATATAAAATATTAAAGATCAGAATTCAATTCAGTTGATGAATTACCAATGATATCTTGAAGCATGCTGGCGCTCTCTAGATATCAAACTATTAGCATTGCTGTCATTGCTAGCAATAGTATAGCACACTTGCGCCAGTAATGTGGAACTGTCATTTCTTGGTGACAGCATCCTGTGACTTCCTGGCCATTTTTCCAGCATCTAACAGATGGAGCTCATAGCCCTCAGCTAGCCCCTTTGTGCCAGCTAATCAATCTTTACTGACTTATCCCAATATCTCATGCTGAGGCAATAGATCAATTATTCTGGATAAATGGATCTTAAACCACTTTTTTCATACTGCAACTATGCCTGCATCTATGGACTGTCAAATTACTGTGCAGTTGAGGGGGAATGCATGAATTATTACCTGTTTCTTTTGGGCCAATAAACTGGGCACTATGTGGTCTGTAATTGACCATCAACAGAATTGCTTGGATGTATGCACCCAAATAATTGGAAAAAACATAGTCAGAAAGCCGCAGGATAAAGGTAATTGTATGTGACCATGCTTTACTGTGGCAAAAGTACCTTACTGGACAGGACACATGCTGAAACAATGTGGATTTTGTAATATTTAATTATGGCTATAGGCACATTGCAGGTACTGAAGGAATTAGTTTAGACATAACTGTAATGCAGTACTTTAATGACATTACCTTAGTACCCCAGATTATTTTTCTACCTTCAAGCTCTGTGATTTAAGTAAGCTGTGGCAATAATTTGTAAAACAATCCAGTCTCAATGACATCAAATGTGTTGTCAAGGTCATATGTTAAATGAACCTGTGTAAGTTTCTGAACTGTTATAGTTACTGCTCCCCTATCAGTACAATTAACCTCATCATGAAGGCGTATTTATCACAAGATTATCATATCGTACAAACTTACAAGCCATCCACTCTAAGCAGAAAATTTTTCTAGTTTAACAAAGTTGAAATTCAATGCTGTTCTGGTTAAGCAGCATTTTCTTTACTGTGAAAGCTTAAAATTGTAGAAAGTAAGAGCCCACTAGAATCACACGGTATCAAACTATTTCTATGAGCACAAGTAAATGGGACTCCAACTCCAAAAATGCTGCCTCTGTTGTCTTTGGAGCCATCTATTATATCATATTTTTTCTTCTGCTTCAAAACTGTGCACTGTTTGTTTAGAATGTCACGAGTTTTATATATTTTACCTTCTATTTGTCTTCAATGAATTGCCAGGTCATATGTCACACATCTCTACCATGAATAAGCTTGAGTTTCTCAGCATCTGTCAAGCACGTCCTTTTTTTCAACCGTGCTTAGTTTTTAGCTTTCATAAATCTGAAGATTTTTCTCATGCAGCACTAGTACATTAAGCATAAAAATTGTGAGCTTTCGATCTAATGCTGGTGATTGCCTCAACTACCAAAAACCAGCATTACATTGGCACATTTGGTGACAAGCTCTTTGAACTGGTATTTTAAGTTTTAATATAAAACAAGGATGTAAAACCTAAAATAGTATTTTTCTTGTGGATTAGAAGGCTTTAAAGCGTTTAATTATTTAACCACCTGTATTCTATTTGAAGAATAAAAATTCCAGATGAATTGAGTTATAGAATAATATATTTTATCCTTAACCTAAGACCTTCAATTTTATTTATGATGCAAAAAAACATGTCTATCTCAACATTTTCTGGTATGATAATTCATGTTTTGGGGAAGCTAGCTACGGAATTTTTAAATATTTCAGCGATGAAATTTATTCCATTGAAAATCTGATATCAAATTACGCTACTGACGTTGAACATTTCATCAAACTCATGTAAAGTGTTCAAAACTTGAATAAAATTTTCAGTAGAACATTAATGTCATAAGCCCCAATCAACTTCCCAAATTTTGACGGAAAAATTTGTAAAAAATATTCTATCCGATCGTATTTCTTCGAGTAATTAGTTTTTAATTTAATACTCCGAACAGGTAGAAACTACTCAGAAAAAAACTAAAAAAGCATAGACAGCTGGCATAACTTTCATACTATTAAATATGCTGATTTTGCTAGTTCTGTTCTTCACCCTAGCAAGTTACTTTATTGCTTTTGGCCAACTAGTCCAAAATCTATTCCTAAAATTAACTTAAAAAGGTCATTAAAAATATGTAAGCTGAATATTTACAAAAAAGCAATTTTAAACTACACTAATTTTTAAAGAACTTCTTTAGTGTCATTTCAGCACATGTGTCACTCTCGTAGAGGAATATTTCCATTTTGGACGCCCTTTACAGTATCTCTCAGCATTGCAAGCAGTTTTTCATTCTGCTCTGGTGTTCCCACAGTGATACGTAAGCAGTCATTACAGTGGAGCTCAGTGCCTCGAAATCGCACTACCACGCCATGTTCGGCCATATGTAAGTAAATTGTGTGCGCATATTGGATTTCCACAAGGAAAAAATTAGCATCGCTGCAAAAAACATAATCAGCAACTGTTATTTCGGATATAAAGAACTAATTTGTAATATCAGAAATTAAATACTTTATATATACATATTAAATCAAACGTAAAAGTTTGAAAATACACCTGAAAGATAGAAGCATAATGATAAAATACGCTCAAGGTGGACATGATATAACTCGACTCTAAAACCGAGTAGAGTCAATTTAGGAGACATATTATCCCAATTTTCAAGAGCAAACAATATGTGAAGAGGAGCAATATTATAGTGAACTTAACTGTACCTGTGCAATACCCGTTTCACGTACGGTTCATTTTTCAACGTCTCCATGAGAATATCTCGTTGTTCTAGAATACTCGAAACGTTCTTTTTATAGAGGGTTAAATCATTTAATGCTTTGCACGCTACTTGTTCGCTCAGCTTGTTCACATTGTAAGGAGCCTATGCAAAGTAAATAATTTCAAATATTGAAATGTCCACACAAATTTACATGCATTGCCACAGTTGTGTTTCTACATGATTTATTTATCCATGCGCAGATCCTGATAATATTCTAACAAAATGAAGCGTTCTTTGAGATTTAAATTGGTTCGAATTGTTGACTTGATTCTTGATGTTCACTATCATTACTTCTTTTATTCGTTACATCTAGAGTGTACTGCGCACATATGTGTTCATTATAATATATGAGTTTCAGTGAAAATGACTCTTTACCTTTACATTGTTCATCATTTCAATAACAAAATTCGATCCATATGCCATGCCCATACGAATTCCGGCCATCCCAAACGCCTTACTCAATGTCTGCAGTACAACTACCCTCTCTAATACGCCGACCAAACTACATGCACTTGTCGACTTTGAAAAGTCAATATAAGCCTCATCGACTACAATAATTCCATCGAATATATCATGCAACTGACATACAATTTCAAGGGGAACTGTCACTGCAGTTGGGTTACCAGGACTGCAGAGAAATATCATCTTTGTGGCAGCGGTAATAGTCGATTTTACAGATTTCATATCTACTTTGAACTCTGGAGTTAGAGAAGCCGTTTGAACCCCTACATTGTTAATTTTTGCACAAACCTAGAAAACATATCGAAAATATTTAGTGAAACTTAAAGCGGATAATTGCCTGAAAAAATAGAAATAGTCGAATATGACCTAGATTACACTAAACTATCCATGACAAATAAATTGATAAACAAATATATTGGGGGTACACTGGTGTACGCATAAATTAAAAATAAAAAATCTTTTAATTAGAAACTTGTAATCCAAAAATTTCCTATTACCAACCAATGTAACTGGTAAGGATTACAAAAAAGACAATAGAATCATTTCGATCTTATTATTGCACTTGTAAGTAATGAAATTGAAATTCAGTTCTTGTTTGTGGTAGTATTAAATTTAATCGTTTTCAACGCTTCCATCGCTACAATCCAAGAGAATGTGATACATGATCCTTAGTCATTTGCTCTTAATTTTACTTAGATGAACTAATCTTAAGTAAATAGTACAACGGCAATGTAAGCTAATTCAAAACCTCAATAAGCAGATTTTCAGTCTGAACGAAGGATTAATGCGAAACCGGTGTACAGGTAGCACATCGGTGTACTGCGAATATTTCTTTTAAGTCTGTTAAATGAAAATGTTCTACACTGTTCCAGTTATATTATCTTGTTATACCCCAACCAAATAACAGATGTTTTCACTGAAATGCTAAATTCAGCCAATAGAAAATAACTACCCTTATTGTTCTATCCGAAAAACCCTCAAATAAAATATTCTAGAATTCGATAAATGTGAACTAATATGCCTAGTATACCAATTTTGAAAAGTAGAATATTACTTTTTTCTATCTTTTATTCTTCAAACAGTTGGACATTATAATAAATTCGATTCAATTTTAGCTGTAACTTTCTTAGAAGCTAAGTAACTTACAAAAAACTCTAAATAATTAGTTTTTGAAAATGCTGCAGATTATAGATTAAATCCCCCCTTAAATACATACAGACATGAACATTTTTTACTAAGATATCGTATAGAAAAAATAGTACACAACATTATTACCGTATAATTTAAATTCTAAAGTAGATTTTCTGCTGTTAAATATATCAATGTATAAGAAATCCTACAATTCTTCACGGAAGTTCGCGGAGCATAGAAATATCAATGGCCAATTAGAGAAGGCCTTGTCGAAATAAATTGAATTTAGGCAGAAAAAAATTAACAGGGTTTGCAAGTTAAGATAAATTATCATCACATTACTGAAACAATAAGTTTCAGTGCTTTAATTTTGTAAAGAATAATATTTGCCTTTTTAAATTTTCGAGACTTTCATTCATCACTTTTATAAACATAATGAGAAATTACTATAGACTTGCTCATTCCGGTAATGTCAGCTCAAATCTAAACGATTTTTTGAAAAAATTTTAGTGGTATTTCCATGCTCCATCGAATTTCAGAACAATTTAGCAAACGAACCTCAACATATACTTACCTTATACATTCCATAAGTAGGAGGCGTAATCAAAATTTCATCTTTTCCCGGTTCACAGAAAATTCTAATTAGAAGATCAATGGCTTCGTCACTTCCGACGCCCACAAATATTTGGTCTTGACTTACATGTCTAAAACTAGAAAGATAGGATTTAACGCTGGTTTGATATGGATCAGGATATCGATTCAACTCAAGATCATCATAGCTCAATTTGGATTCTGCATTTCAAACGGTGCACATGATTTTCTAAACAATGGACAAGTTGGATTACATCCAGGTACATGATAATATATTCATTTCTATGAGAATGTGTACTATACTTTTATCTCTGAAAATTAGTGACCCAAAAAGTCAATATCTTAACTGCATCAAAAAATCAGTCGACCTAGAGTATGGAGGAAAAATTACAAAAAATGAACAATAAACATCATGTAGCTCTTGATTTAGTTGACCGCAATGCTATTTAACTGGTGAGCTACATAATAGCTGAGTTTAAAATATCATCTTGGGCTTTAAATATCGAAATATAAAATAAAATATTTAAAACTATTAAATATGTTGAGAAAGATATTTTTCTAGAAATAATGAGCTAAAACCACTAAGGCTGAATGGTTAAGAGAGGCTTTAAGCTTAAATTAAAATCACTCTTTTTCTATGAATTTAAAAAGACTGGTTATGAGATTTGACAGAATTATTTTATGAGCATTGTGTGATTTTGAGTTTAATTGATGCCAGAGGTACCAAGTAACTGAAAGATTCGTGTTAAACAATTTTTCTTGCTCAGTCACTAGCAGAAATGCAGGGTTACAAAAAAAATTTACAAAGAAATAATAAGGGATTTTGTTATTTATTAAGACAGCACATTTAAGAATTCGTATAACGATGAATGAAAATTTGAGGCAAAAAAAGATTTACATAATCCAACGTTCACTGAGAATCATGCATACCACAATGCAGGAAGACGTACCTATAAATTATGCACGCAACTAATTGTACGAAAAATAAAAATTATTACTGTAATTTAATTTCAATTATGAAGAATATTAGAAAATTTAAATAGTTGGAGGAAACATTTTTACTCAGGGCTAATTTAAAGGCACGATCGAATTGATTTTATCATCAGAATGCCTGCTCCATCATTTAAGAAAACAGATGTGATGGCAAATATTGAATCAGTTTGAAAATTGTAATTAACTTTAAATATTAATCAGGTATATGAACAAACCTTCCTTGGGAAGCGCCGGGCCGTAACTATTTTCATTGGCATCTAGTAATACACCAACACTATAATCGTCCCTTGCACATCGATAGGGTGAAAGACTTAGAATATTTTTACGAACCAAATTGTTGATAGTGCGCTTCTTCCTCTTTCGTTTTCCCAAAATTGGTTCAAAGAAATAGATGGCTGCTGAGATTGAAAGTGTAGTCAAGGCCACAACGGCGAAGTAAAGCGAGTTCGATCCACGAGAAACCACCATTTACAGCCACGCCGTAGAGGTAGCGTAATCAGAATGGTAAATCGTGAATACTGGACTTGCCATAAAATTGAATGATAAAATTATTTCAATAGTCGAGCAAACTAAGCTGAAAGCGAGGATATGCGTTTCGTTTAAAAGTTGAAATAACTGAGATTTCTACTTTCTATTCTGGTTATTGAATATGAAAAATAACTAGCCTCACATGAGTTTTCCTTCATTCTTATTTTGCAAGAACTTGTCACTGAGCATGAATTTTGGAGTTCTGAATAGAATCCTGTTCTGATATGTTCAATTGAAATTGATGATTTTTAAAATACTCTTTCAGTGCAATAAAAACTCATCAAAAAATTCAAATTATATCTATTTGTTCTTTTGCAAGGTGATTTTATTATATCAACCCATACATCACTGCTACAAGAGATTCACCAGAAAAAATTGCAACTAGATTAGCTGAACATCATTATAGGAAATCAGCTTCAATATTATTACACTCTAAATGAGTTTAAAGATGACAAACATATTCAAGGATGTGCTCTATGAGAAGTTCAATGAGATAAAGAAAAAATTTCTCATGACTATTATTATTACATAACACTTCCATTCCAACTTTGACACATACAAACTAAATTCAATAAGTTACATGTTCAATTTCTGTATGAAAGCTAGTTTTACCATTCACTATTAACTTTCAAAAGTATGTAATCATAGTCATTCATACATCAAAAATGCATTGATAGGTAAATGCTAAAAAAAATACTAATTTGTTCAAAAGGACTTCTAAATCAGTTACTTTTTTAGTGTGTGCTATAAGTTGAATTAAAGAGTAGACTTCAAAATTAAAATGATAGACACATTCAACAATCAATAATATATTGTGGAATGAAATGCAGCTGACAACTTGCACTTGGTGAAAACTTTGTAAAACTCAAGATAACTTTTGATAAAAAGTTGCTGAATATATTCAAGTGAAATCTGAGTTATGAAATCAAGCACAATTTTTTAATTTGTACAGCAACAAGTACCAGTACTGAGTAGGTGTTAGGAGTTAACCCCCTTAGGGATTGATTCTATTTTTATAGCTGCGATCAGTTTTCATTTATGACGTTCCAAGTAAATTGGCTGCACAGATGCCGGTAGGGTTATATATTTTGTTGTGTTCATAGAGTTAGCTCACTTCTATCAACACAATTAGCACATGATAAATATACACATTTCTGTCACAGTTTTTTGTGCTTTGTTGTATTTCATGTTTCTAACAGTAGGATTGGTAGAAGTCTCAGTTAGTTGGAAAGATTAAGATTAATAAACACATTAGTTGACTACAAACTAGCATCTTTGTCATCTCATGTTCTACTTTGATCAACCCATAAAACTGCAAGTTAACACTGACAAAATTTGCATGAACCATGTTACTTTCTTAAAAGTGCTATGAGATGAACAACTCTTCAATTACTTTTACAGCCTATCAACTGTAATGCCCACATTGATCCGAGATATTTTGTGTTGGAATAATAATTTATGGAAGGACTAATATTTAGAAAAACCCGTTAACTATTACTAGGACTTAAGCAAACTTTATAAATTTTTCAAGTAAAATGTTGCAAAATCAATTGTTCTCTTTCGGCCATTCATCAATTGCACATAAATAGTGGCAAAAAACACAAGTCTAAGGAGATGCTATATTGGCAATCCAGTCAATTTTAAAGGGTTACTTTTCATTTTTATGAGTTGATCTCAAGTATCTCCACTTCTGAGATATGATTGATCAAGTTGATATGATTTGTTGGCTGCAATCTTTGATTTGATCATTGTTGAATGGAATCAATTTTGGAAAAAAAAAATTTCTATCATTTTATTTTTTTCTTAAGTACTCATTTGAAAGGTTGGGACATTGGAGAAGTTTTGAATGGAAATTAGGTGAATTGAGATGAAAAAAGACAGGTTGAAGAGTTTTGCCCAGCGGTAAAAATTCAAGTTGATGCAATCAGCATGTGCTGAAAACTCATCGACGATTTTACTGCTACCGGATCATCAGTTCGTAGGAATCTGCCATTACCTTAAAGTGGAAATTCACTGCATTGTATTACCTAAAATCGGTTATATACTATATATGATAACAACGGTTTCTCTTATCAAGTTAGTACTTTTAAGACTTTTCTTGATTGATATCGATGACGCGACGCAACAATGCACAAGCTCATTTACTCCCATGAATAATTGTTACAGTGCCTAGATTTATTTTCCTGGAAGAAGTATGCGTATGCATAGTATCATTGAAACTCCGCCAGAAGGATCATATTTCCGCGGAATTACTATTTTCCGTCAGGGACTTTGAAAATTCGAAATTTATATTTATTCATTCTTAAGCAAATTAGTTGATTATATTTCGACTCGTAGCGTTAACTTCTTAGTTTAAATATGGTCCAAACTGTTGTATTTAAAGCCCTTGCGGGATCTCTCACTTTTAGTGCCGCCTGCTTCATGTACACTAGATCAATAGGTACTTCACACTCGTTTTATTTACTTTTCATCATCCAGTTTCATAATAATTTTTGTTCTGTTGGTAACCAGCTACTGTGCCAAGAACAGTAAACGCTCAGTGGGCTGCAGCAACAAAGGATTTACATAGATTTCAAAATGCAGGTTCATTTCTTAAACATACATCCCTTGAATGTTAAACTATAGAATCTTAATTGCATAGCAATGGTTATTCATACTACCATTTATTTTTTGCATTGATGTATAATGTTCCGTGTTGATAACTTCATCAATCATACATTAAAATTTTAAATTGTTTTGGTCTGATACAATCTGATATTTAAGATTTCCGAAGCGTTTTCAGTATCAATCCAAGTTTTCAAAAAAATTTTCAATAATTTATAGACTTCTTAGCATTTTCCTTGTTAGTTTATTGGATCCTAAAGGTCATTATATTTCTTTGATTGCATCATTTGTTAAAAGCAGGTTAAGTTAAAATATCTTGTTTTACAATTCCTAATCACAAATTTTTATTAGTGCAGCATTTCAATTTAATTCTCATATGAACTCATTTCTTACTGCAGAGCCGCTAAGCAAACGCGTTCACTGACTCGATAACGCATGAGAATAGTATTAGATGCGTAACTCGGCCTGAAATGTGCACTTATCGTCCGCTTATTCCGATCGTTTGGAAGAAGTGATGTAGTTAATATAGAAAGTTTTCAATCGTATTTTTGTTCTGTTTGTGATCATATTTTTGCACAAATTCTCGTCTATACTAAAATAGTGGCTATTAAAGTATTGTATTACAAAATCAATCATTTTTTTAAAAAATTTGAACAAAGTACATAGAATTTAGGAAAATTTTTCCAATAAGGACAATGCTTATCTACAATTGTCTGATATGTGTTCAATACATATCCATCTGTAGTTCCAAATTTTTTAATTGTAACAGTTTTGACAGGAAAGTTCACGCTGCCAAGACTATAGATTATGTAGCTGAAACAAGTCAGAGGAGGGATATATTTGAAAAATTGTAGATGTGTCAACGTATCGTAATATAACCTTTGCTCCAGTGTAGAATAGGATGTCAAGAATTCAAATCTGCATAACTTTTCGGAAATTATTATGAATGTTGACCTCTGAAAATAATGAACTCATTTTGAGCTGAAAAGTAATTAGTTTTGAGAATGCATTGGCCTTTACGAATGATACTTCTTTGGTAATGTGTACATGTCGGTGGGCACGATTTCGATGACTAGGTTGCTAGAATTTTACTGGGTTATTACCACACCAGCATTACTGGTACTGAACGAGTTACTGGAAAATGTACAGTACTTATCAAAATCTGTAGGAACTTTCTAAATTTGATGCATTTTTAAGAACAGCAGAAGCTCATGCAATGATCACTTTTATAAATTAAGAATCAATTGCCATGTACTTCGGCTTGTGTCATTTTACGATAGCTGCATGGAATATTACCTGGTGCCACATTTTTCCCTTGGGAATAAATTTTCTGTGAAGCTTCTGAATTTTCGCTGCGTGAATTGTTTCTTCTTCACTTTAAAAGATATTGTATGTTCTGTGAGGTTGAGGTCGTAGTTGCTTGCATTAGCATTTCAAAGTACAACTGAGCTTTGTTGGGCGACATTGAACAAACGGCAGTCAGTCTGTTTGCATCAAGAATAATTAAAAGCAAACTAAAAGTATACATGCAACAAGTGCTGGTAGTGACCTAATAATATCAATGAAAGACTCTTGTGGTTGATGACAAACAAAAAATTCATAAAATTCCCATTAGAAGCTTAATATTACAGCGTGCTGCAATGAACTTCATCTCTTGTTCTTATGTTACTGGCATTGCTGTCTATAGTCAAGATTTAGAAAATTTGTTAATCTGTAAACACCATGAGATAATCAGTATCCATACATAGCAAATTTCTGAATCCGAATGAAGATGCGCAACGAAAGTTGATATCCATACAACATTGTTGGTGCCAACACATGAAAATAAGCATTTTTTCAATTTCTCTTAGCACTTGATTCAAAGCGCACTACAAACTAGGAAGCTCAATCTCACTTCCGAGTTACTGAGTAAGACAAGTATTTGATGCATTCAGGACTGTATAGCTGAGCACGCAAGAAATCAGAGACAGCGATAAAAAAGAGTTTTATCAAAGTGTGATATGAACAAAAAATCCATAAACGCGAGTATTTTGACCAATTTCATTCTGGTATATGCTTTGTTCGTAGCGCTATGCATTGAGAACTTTGTACGTTTAGTTCACTTAACCTAGAAGTGCTAAGCTTCATGAAAAAAGTGGTAGGTTGGTTGTATAGAACAGTAATCTGAAATGCAGGGAATGCTGGCCAATGAAAATTGGCAAATTCTTTTGAAACCTAATCAAATATGTAACACCCCACAGTAAAGAGAACTCCTAGAAATAAAGTTGCTGCTATGAACTTCTCTTAGCGAGCAGCCGTTTTTAGGACCAAAATGGTAATTGCAGATATTTTTCAAGGATGTAGTTAAAAATATGAGGAAAAGTTTATTTGGCTAAAATATCAATGAGACATGCTATTAAATATATATATATATATCAGATTCCCTGACGCTATAATTTCCTATGTTTTGTTGTAATACCACTTTAGCAGTAATCTATAAAAAGCTCTAAGCAGATTATAGCAAATATTCAGAAATAGATCAATTGTTACAAATAAGTATTATCTCCAGAACAACTGCAGTTTTTCACTTAGTGAGCGATCTGCAATATTTATCATTAGAACCTGGCAATATATTGTATTTAACAATAAACAAAAGGGCAAGAAAAAAATGAGATTAATCATTATATGTATATATTACGCGATGGATTTTTTTGTAACAATGTCTATTACTCCAAATGTCAACATTCCTGAAACCAAAAAAATTAAAAAAAATTGGTCGCAATATCAACTGCCACGGAAAAATTCACTCAATTCGATATACATAATAAAAGTTACAATTAATACCTGGTATAAAATCCCCCCCCACGAATTGTGAATTCGGGGAAAAGGGTAGGCCACACTTTCCACGAAATATTAAATGCTAACGTAATAGGAGGAACCGTTTACTCATTTTATTTGAAAATTCATTAATAGAGAACTTGTTACATCAAAAGTTTACTCCATACAATTAGATCTGCGGTAACTTCATAATGAAATAACGCTAATGTTTCAATACTTGTTTTTCAACTTAAGATCTCCCCCTCCCAATGGAAAAAAAACAAACCCAAATTTAAAAGTACCTGATGAAAATAGAAAAGTTCTTTTCAAGCGTAAAAGCAAATAATCCCGTCCTAATGCATTGATCAAACATGAAATTGTTTTCAACAGAAAAGATTCTACTTTCAAGAAGAGAAAAAACTTGTCGAAATCGCATATTTTTTAATAGAAAGTTATTTGTACTTTTCTACCTTGATTTCAACTGGACTCTCCATCCGATGCTTCTGATTCGAGTTTGCATTTCATATTTCGCCATTTGTCTTTCAAGTCCACGGAGGTCCGAACTTCATTAAATCCTCCAGTTTTAAGTATCTATACAAAAATAGGCGTATTTAATATAATTCAAGTATAAAATAGTAAATTTCAGATATAACGAATCTGTTGGACCAACCAAATTAATTCAAAAATGTCCGAAAATCTGAAGCTGAACTCGGCACATTATGATTTTTCATTTATTTGGTACATGAGAAATTTCGTAATAAATGAATTCTTAGTATTAGAATCCCGGATATAATAATCTCATACAGTTGATGCTCTATAAATTGATAGTCTTCTATATAATATATTCTATCATTTGATTGCTTTAAACTCCACCGATCTGCGTTAGCTGCTGCATGTAGACTTCCGATGTATTCAATCAAGTGATAATTTTTGGTGAAACCGATGGTACAGGTTCATAAATTGAAAATAAGATGCTACGGTTAGATAAATTTTGGCCACGTGATCAACCAACTTCCTTCGAATAGTGCAACACTCTACTAAAAAAGAGTCATTTCTGATGAAACTGGAATATAACACCATGGTGCAATATTTAGAGAAAGGTTATGTATGAAATGCACACTAACTTTGCCACCAATTGTACTTGTAAATGAGCATAAATGTTTATTTTATTTAAACAATTCTTTTAGTGACTAAGGGTTTTCTATTTCTTATAGGTTCTTCAACTTTTGATGTGTGTTTTGGACAGTGATGTCAACGACAACTATCAAGACAGTTTATAAACTATATAAACTGCAGTTGTCAGCTAAACGTACTGCCACGACCATGCCTTAGCGAGCCAGCATTCGTACGGCGATTTCAATTTAGGCAAAAAGAATAATTGTCACGAAGTTGAGTTATTATTCTTTTACGCTGGATACAAAAATTTTGTAACTTTTCGTGATTAGCTTAAATATAATGACATCACTGTACAAATGCCGGATGGCTAAAATATCTTGCCAGCACCTCTTTAGTTTAGAAACTGTTATGAAAATTAACTTTCGCTTTACTTGTATAAGGTCTTTATTTCAGTCCATGCCAATACAATCTTTAAACGAACATAGCAGAATTCTCGTATCGCTATTATATATGTATTGGACTATGAAATAACGAGGGGACTTTATGATATCAGATATCTAAACATATAATTTTGTCGCAATCTCGATGACAGTTTACTACAATCTCTTGCTAAACTAATGAGGTCCCAAATATATAAACGTCAGAGTTTCCGAACCATCAGAAGAGTTTGCTTGCAGTCTCTGCTGACGCAGAAAAATAAGAACTGTAGGCTTACTTAGAATACTTTTGTTGCCCGCATCTTTCTTAGTGTATAGTCTATGCCGAGTTGCCAGTAACCCTGTGCCTGCAGTTTCGAACCGCTCGATTTGGTTCTGCTGGTTCGGAACTGTTTAGATTCGGTTAAAAACTTGTCAAATTCGCCCTAAATACCCCAGTCAGTTCATATTATCCTGCACTGGTACAATAACGGGCGAACACAATGTAACGGCAATGCAAGTATTTTGTTCTAAACCGAGCCGGCCTAACTGCAGAGCTGATCGAAACCGGTTCTAGCAGAAACTAGAACCGGAACTGACTCGACCCGTTGACATCTCCAATTTAACTGTCAAGTTTAATTAAAGTTTACATTTTTATCAACAGTTGTGATCACTATTTATAAAATATAAATATTTCGATACAAAGTAATATTAATAATTGAATAAACTACCTCCGACCATTTTCCTAGTCCAAACACACGCACTCCGTCTCGAAGTCTGTCTTCTTCCACAGGCGTCCTTACAGCAAATAGTAAAATACAGAAGCTTATATAGACATTCGAAATAAGCGTAGTTTATTATCAAAATGCAGTAAACTTCGTATGTAACAAATTTGCTTCTAATGGGTTTTAACTTGCAATAATCGAAAAAGTCATATTGTGCCAAGCTCAGACTTTCGAATACAACAATCAATTTGGTTATCCTATCAAATTAGCTCTATTCGAAGTTTAGTGTACGACACTAATGGTATAGGAGAAAAAAAAGAAATAGCATGCGCTTTGATGACGTTTCAACTCATAACGAGTCCATTTTTATTGAAAGGACACATGTTAGCATAATTTCTAAGAAATCCAAAAGCCCAATAAAATTATTCTTAGAATAATTTCTCTTAAGTCTTCTTGCACTACCTTTTCATGTTCGCAGATAAAGATAGCTTGTACAAAAGACAAAATTAATAGAAGATAGAAAAAATAATACAGTAATTCTTTTGTTAAATTGACATATTTCTCGAAAGAAAATAGTTTTTAAAGACGACAAAATTTCAAATGACGCATGTTAAAGCAAAACAGCAATTTTTCGATTGAAGTCGATTATTATTTTTAAACAGTGTGCACAAACTCTGTATACAAACTGCCACATTGAGAAGCTGAGGCAATTATTGTCGACTATAATTGAATCTGATCGAATTAAGTCATTCAAATGTACTCACCAGTGAATGCGAGGCCGGCGCAGTTTCTCTTCAAGTTTTGGTACCATCCTACTCCGAAGCTAAAAATAGCAAAACTCGCAATTATCGATAGACATTGCATTTATTTAGAGTAAACATTAGATACAGCAAATAAATGAAAAAGTCATATTGCGCTGAGTTCAACTTCCTGTTTTTGGATATCACGAAATGTAAGATAATCTAGACTAATTCTTTACATTCGATTTTTACTCATGAACAAAAATGCACTATAAATATTACAATAGCAAAAAGTACAATAAATAGTTTATAAATGGAGCAAATTTATGTAAAATACATCTGTTTTTGTAGTGAAGCATTGTATCTTCATCAAAGCTTGAATACATAGAATTAATTTACAGAGTGAAAACACTAAAAAACAATAATCAAATAATTAAATACATTCCATATATATATATATATATTCCATACATATTCATTTAACTCTAAACTCCAGAACTAAATTATAAAACTACTCAGAAGACATGCCTTTTTCCGTTCAATTACTACATGTACATATTCCTCCGAACACAATCCCTAGGGCATTTATTTGAATTAACTCAAATTTTATAGTTTTAGAAGTTGACAACTATTTTTCATAAATTCAACTCTATTCAAATCAAAACTCATTTAAAACCATCATGTATTATATTCGGTTGCAAAAGCAGTTCGTATTTTGTTTGTATTGCATTTAAAAAGATTCACGTTAAATAGAACCCTCAGCTGTACTATTTGAATACAACACACTTGGCTTATATTTGGAGCAAGATAATATTTACTCTATTTGGGACCACCACCTATTTACGACATACAGTTGATATTATATAAAACTGTTATCATCGGTCAAACCAAAAACTTTCAGTTAATGGAATATATCAAATAAGAGATATCACTATGCACCTGCAAAGGGAGCTCGGTAGAGAGCCAAAGGTATCATATAATAAAATATGTCCTTTTGTACACTACGAATTTACTGAATATTTACTGTACATGAAAAATATGCATGCATATTCAGACTTTATCAAAATAATTATGGAATACTTCATAAAAAATACATTTTTTATCCGAGTTAATATATTTCTAGCTAACGTTATCCATGTTTAATTGATTGTACCCTTATTAGTCCGATTAACCCTCTATTATGAAAATACAAATATATCAATTACAACCTGGGTTAATGCAACCCAGTAACAGTAACATCAATATCACTGAAAAGAAAAATTACTTCGAGTACCATTTCATTGCAGTAACCCAGGATGCAATACAAATTGGAGTTCATAGTTTTGTTTTTTGGCTTACTTTTTTGTCCCATTTCGGTGCTGGAGAAGCAGCTTTAGCCATGCGCTCTATTGGACCCACTGATAAATCATCCTCAGATTCAGTCCATTCAATCTTACATGAACAAATAAACTTAATATAAGAATACTACACTGTACTATTGAATATGTTAAATAAGCAAAAATGAATATTATTCATACGTATATTCCATCCATCCGATATTTTTTTAAAGAATACTTCATACATAGAAATATTATACTAATGCTAGTAATCTTCAAGTGCTATAACATTACTAAGACTAGCGTACATATAAATCTGTATTAAAAAAATGTATAGCGAATGATCTATTTTTTAAAATCAAAGCTTAATCCTCTACTGATAGTTTCACTGGCACGACTGAGGTCTAGTCGCACTAATTGCAACGAATAATGTACATGCATACATCCCTAAAAATAGAAACGACTATCCTGACTAAATATGCATACTTAAGCAAACAATTCCTGCATGAAAAAAATGCGTTAAAAAGTAATGGAAAAACTACCTCTTCTCCAGGAGAATCTGATCTTATTGTTATCTTCTTGTCACCCTAACAAAATAAATAACTACCATGTTCACATGCTAGAACAGAAAACTGCTGTTTTGATAGTAAAATCAATGCAAAAATATTTTATGCAGAACCACACAAAGGCATTAAAATTGAAATACTACTGGTGGCAAACGTTTATAAACTTCACAATTAAAAAGGCAAACGTGCAACATTTTCAAAAAGAACTATATGACATATGTTTACGTGCAAATCGACAAAGAAGAATATTGGCCTTTCATTAGCAGCAAAAGTTTTTTAGGTTTAGAATTATATAGATTTTTTATACATTTCGTCACATGGCCCAAAACTTGGCATTTCGAAGTTGAGGACTTTCGGTTACTTGATGCGTGAACTTTACTATTTTGTTGGTAATATAAAACAAAATTTCGATGCTCTCAATGCTAAGTTTACTTATATAAAGTTTCTATCGAGAGTGACTAGTCTAGTAAATTGAATATTGTACTATTAACTACTATTGTTTTTATGCACGCATCATGACTGTATCAAGAAAATCCAGTTGTACATATGTCACAAATTGAAGTATATTAAATCGCTTGAATCTTTAGCAATTTTATATTACTTATTGCCTCTCTGCTATAAGCGCACTTGAAGACATTTACGGTACACCGATCTGTCACAAGTTCGACTAAAAATTAACATTTTGAAGTTTGGAACTCCCTGATGATTATGGTATCATTCGTTCATGATACAAATGAATCTACTGAACTAAAGCTCAAGTTTTACCTTGCAGGTATTGAACAATGAAAGGCTTCATTAGAATTTCAAATTTAATCGATATGGCGTACCACAAATATTTCTAGTGTATCGGAATTAGTGACAACTGTAAGTACTGGTTACATAACGCACTGTACCTTTTCCTGAACAGGAAGTCCAGTTACCACACTTCGTAATTTCAGAGGTATTTTCTCGTTTGCCGATTTTTCTCCTATTTTATTGTTTTCTTCTTTCGTAACTAACATGCGCGCTCTAGGTCGATCCTGCTAACGAAATATACAAATGCATAATCGTAACTCAACTGAACAAGCTTTTATTTGTCTATTTGCGATAGTTTTACATAAACTGAATAATTAAATAAATTGTCAAGGGACAACTGACAAAGAAACTGCCAACTTAAGGAAGAATTTACAATGGACGCTGCTTAATTAGCCCGCAGATAAAAAGCCCAGCTGCATGTTGTAGCACCTTTTACCCAGACCAGAAAAGCTGCAGCCGTTAGTATCTAAAGTTTATATTGAACTTGAGTTTATTAGTCCAGCCACTAATTAAACCCATAAAGGCATTATCCCAAAGTGGGATGGTATTTTATTTAAGCCGATCGAAAGAGCTACTAAATTTTTGTATTCAAGAATAAAAGAAAATAATTCAACTTCAAGATTAAGTATTCGTTTTGCCTAAATAAAGTGACATTGCTAAACGAATGCCGGCTCACAAAGGAGTTGTCAAGGTGGGCTTATCTAGTAGCAACTACTTTTATACGTAAAGTAGTCAGGATACAAGCAATTTGGTTATTATGTGTGCGGTGCTATGTATTCAAATTTTTCTATAACTAAAAACAAAATGAATTTTTCCTCAACAATTAAAGCTTTAAGTCGACTTGAAAAGATTATTATACTCCAACATTTCTACATTTTTCAAACTTTTTTATCAGTACCCGAAATATCCTCCTAGTTTACAGAGTAAAATTTAAATTGGTATTTTGTAAATGCAGCCACCAGTTCGAGGATATAAAGCATTGATGCATTCATTAGAACAAGTAAGATAATTGGCATCATTTCTTGCAGCACAATCAATAATCCTACTTGACTGCATTGATAAAATTGGTGTTTTCAAACTCAGTCCAATAATTTGGAAGTAATAGATAGTATTTTAACATGGAAGATATCGTAAAGGAGCTAAAACAAAGTATAAAACCAGCTTGTCAAAAGTTCCAAAAAATGAATAAAGAAAAAATGTCAAAAAATTTGTATGTAAGCAGAAATAGTTTGAGGCCCAAAAAACGAGAAACTTGAATGAATAGATAAAAAATTTGAGGCCAAAGGATACGAGTTGCTGCAAAATTCTAACGTAAATTGTAAAAAAATTCATCTGTGTACCTCCGAAGTTTGTGGTGAGGGTGACGGGTCTAAAACCGGTTTTCTTCTAGAAGATCTCGTACGTTTACGTTGCCTCTGTTACAATTAAAAAACAAAATTCAAATATACATATATATATATATGCCAGGCAATTCTAGAGCAATTTTAAATATCATGGTAAGTTTTTCGCGTGTAGGAAGTGAAATAACAGTAAAATTCGAATAAAATGAGTTTACCAGGACCACTGAATTGATTTGTTATATCCGAAAATCTAAAGGGGAACTAAGCAATATGACTTTTTCGTTTCCTCGTTCAGAGCGAATTCCTTATATATAAAGTAACTTGCTGCATGTCATATTTTTCCCTTTTGGAAATTTCCTGTGACCCTCAGCTAATTGAAACTTACTCTAAAATATATCATTTACTAGCAAAAATTACCTTTTTTTTGTTTGTTTTTTCCGGTTCAGGTTCTGAAATTGTGGATTCAGTCAATTGTATATCGAGTCTTGAAATAGGAACTTTTTCTACTGTCCCAATGGATTGCTGCGAACCTTCCATATCATTTTCTTCATCTAAAAAACCCAAGAACTGAAATGAATTAATAAAATTTTAAAAAGTTTAAAAAATCGAAAATTTTTGAAATGCAAAATTATGAGTTGAGTCCTAAACGAATTCCATTAAAATTGAATATAACTGTGATCTGTTTAAGTCGCACAGCTACCTTAGCAACGAGAAGACTCATTCAATACACCAATATTACATTAGAAAGAAGGGATAAATACGGTTTAAATCAGCCAAACTCGATGGAAAAATGAAGTTTACGGTTTCAGGGGTACATATGATTTGACAGTATGAAATTGCCATATTTTAACAGTCCCGTCAGAAGACTCAGTTAAATAATTTTTAGCAACTTTAAGTAAAAAATAAGTTATAGTAAATACATCCTTTTTATGAAAACCTTTGTCTTGGTTTAAATTGGCAGATCCTTCATTATCAGGTTCTTCATAATCAGGTTCTTCGTTATCAGGTTCTTCGAAATTATTTTCATTTCCCTGAAAGAACAATAAAAAAATATTCTTGGAATAATAGTAATTCATCCAAATGTGTAAGATGAAAATGTACAAAACAGAATCATACTCAAATCGACCAGTCAACAAGTTGTATCCAATTTAAGCTTACAATCGTGAATAGACAGCGCTTAGCCACCTTTGGTCAAATTCAGTAATTTACATAAATTATAACTTTAAAAAATATTTCTTACAAATCTATCTGACTGCATAATATATAAATGCTTGGTTAATCTATCTTATAACAAAAATTGTGGGGATTAAAATATTTTGCCTATTATGTGTATTGTGCAAAACCTTCTAAAATCTGACTTCATTGTAACTCAAACTTAACTCGTTCTCGTCTATTAGAGCTTCAAGTCGGCTAAAATAACTTATTGAATTCTAACAGTTTATTTTGTCTCATGTAAAATCGACATCTATGCTCATTTCCTATCATCATTTCAAGAGCTAATAAATCAACCAAAATGAGGCGAATGCACCTTGCAGCTATCAAAACATGACTTTAGTAACTAAATAACAAATTGATTAATGAAATATAGCCTCAATTATACGTTTTTACTCGATTTTTGTCAATCTAGTTTTTCACCCAAGCCTCACGAAATACCAACATCTTTTGGCCGTTTTTTTGCATACTTTAATGAATTCTTGCATCTGTCAAGAGAGTACTAGGATGAGTTATGAAGAGTTCAATTGAGAGAAATAGATAAATTTGATTGGATAGGAAATCGGCCGAAATCATAAAAGTCATGGGGTGGAATTGCAAATTCCATCAATTTTACTTCTATTCATGGGTTGGTATTTATTGAGTCTTAAAAAACAAAAAATTCAAATTTATTTTTGCTTTGGTAAAAATATTGAACACTAGTATAAATTATCTACAATTTGATTTACTATATACTGCATATTTGATATGAATCATATGAACTGAACTGTATGGCCAATTAGACGGTTCATCGAAGCAGCATCTTTCTTTGACCTTGAAAGAAATTCCTCCTCGTCTATGTTTGAAAAGCTTTCCACCTAACAAAATAAATCGAGAAATTGTTACAAAATTCAATTAATGAGGAGTTAAGGTAAAAAACTTGAGAATCTGTTCTAGAAGAAATTGAAATCAAAAATACAAAGTAAAAATCTAATAATTGCTAAAAATATCCCAATCCAGAAGTAACGAAAAATCGCACAAAATGAAAAATACTCTAAATTGAAGCCGATGCTTGTTACGAACATGTCTTAAAAACCGAAAGGCAAAAAATGCAATATGAAAGGTTACATGTACATTCTAAAAGGTCAAAACTATTCAAATTACCAGTATCTATAAATGAATATTTTGGTACAACTTACAGAAACAGGGTAATGCATGCCTCTAAAACCCTTAAAGACATGTAGAGCAGATTTTTTTCGAATAACTCGGTTACCCAGACTTGTACAGAATATTCAAATTAAACAGTTTAAAGTTTAGTTCATGGGTAAGTCAAGATTGATTTTCTCAGTTTAAAATAACTGCATCAATCACAGTAATTTAGCATTTTACTTGAAGTAACAGCCCTATGTACAGTAGTGCATCATAGTTAGAAACAAAATTTCTGCGAATGATTTTAACATGGGGAACTAACACAAATGCAATATAATACTCACGAATAATTCGTCAATTACAATACATAAAAAAATTAACGAAAGAGCCATATTGTTTTCAAGTTCAGCTCAGATTTTCGGATATAGCAAATTTCGGATATGATGAATTTTAAGCCTAACGAATCCACTCAGTGGTTCCGGCATATTCCTTATATCTACAGTTTACTGCGCAGTAAAATCTTTTCAGTCGGACACCTTATATCTCCGGAAACTAGTAGGTTGGACAACTGACAGAACGGCAACATTTCTTTTGAATTGTTTTTGTCCCTTGTATACCTGGATACCTTAAGTTGGATATTTGAGCACTTGAACATGTTTTTGGAGGTTTCACTTTATAACACTTAAATCTGAATTTTTTCGAACCAACTTTAGAAATATAATAATTTTAAAATTTCTTACCCATTCATGTACTTCTTGTGGGGCATTCCTGGATATAAAACTGGGCACTACGAGTGTAGTTTCCTCATACTTACTATATAGTTTTGGCATTTCTAATGAATTCTCAGCTTTCTAGAACACAAAAAATTAAAGATGACTGTAGATTAGATTCCTTACAATAGAAATATTTTGAGAAACATGTATTTTCTATCCGTGAAAGTGGGGTGACTTTCATCCCATAATAAGTTTTCTATTTCTGTTCAAAACGCAAATTTCCGAACAATTTCTGAAAAAACAGAAAATTCAAATAAACTAATCTAGTGGCTATCCACAGCACGTTCACTATATTTTAATACTATTTTTGCAGATTCATTACAATTGGGATAGGTCAGATAATGCGAAATTTGTAGTTAAAATCCCCACCCATTCATTTATACATTTTACAGCACAAAGTCTTAAACACGTTAAAGATAGCACTGGCCGTTCATAATATTATCACATATAAGTTCAATTTGATACTGGCTAGTTGACTATAACTATGAAGTATACTATCCTTTACTGAACTACTGCCACAAATATTGTTCTTGCTACATTGTTTAGAAACAGTCTTTTCAAAATTTATGCATTTTTTTCTTCAATTACCCTTTTGATTATGAAATCTATAAAAGCGAGTTAGCAATCAAAGCCACGGTTTTTATCTGTCAGAATTTGGCAAGTCATTGCTTCACAGTGAAGAACAAATCTTAAAAATCAAATAACAGTTCTTCTATACAGTTCATGTACAGTTCATTGGTCAAAAGTAGCAAAAAACTACGTACCGTACAGAAAATTTGCACTTTTTCAAACAACGCGGAAAGCTTATGCTCTTTCAACAAATTCTTGATCTTCACGGGGCAAACGCTATTCGTACCCTGACAAAAAAAAACATGCGTACGAGATAATAAGTGTTCAAGTTCAGCCAAAACTTTGGTGGATTTACAAAGAATTTAATGCATGCATCGATGACAGATATCAACACAACTTTAATCTGTCCCTTAGATCAAAATTGACCAATAAGGTTATGCTATTGCCAGTAATAAAGACTTTGAACTTAGATCTGAGGATGTACGACTATATCATATATAATTTACCAATTTGAATATATCCTTTAGTCCATTCCCAGCAGCTTGGCACACTGCTCTATCATCTTCATCCGACATGCTCTGCAAAATATATACATTAAAAATCCGAATGAGCTTATTATAAACATATGACAAAAAAGCATATGAACCATATTTATATAGTTATATAAATATTTCTCTATTATCGATTTCAGACTTTGTCAATCTATCAACGTTTAAAGAAGGCATTGAAATGAACAGATGCATTTGTCAACTGTTAATATTAGGCACCCGCCAAAAAGAACCACTTTTCGGTGACATTTGAAATATTCTATAGTAAGCATCTCAAAAAAATTGATCAACTTTCGAAAAAAACTATTTTGCAAGGCTTTTCATACGAGTACATTGTCTTTTCAAAGGTCGCCTCTGATTCAATAAAGTAAAGCAATTTTTGGGGGGATTTTGAAAATATATATTATTTAAGTATAAATTTTAACATGCAGATGCCTTGTCGAAACTAAATTTGTCTGCTGATGTCCTCTTCTAGCTGAAAAGACCACAAATTTACAGTTACTTTGAATAAATTTTCACAGATAGTGAATTTTGGATATAGCGAATGAATTCGGCGATTCATACAGATTTGTCGTATCGGAAGCTTACTGTACATTTTACAAAGAAATAGGTACCAAACAAAGGGTACAATCTGAAAAGATATCAAATACAATTCCTATTTAAAAATATGGAAAAATCAGCACATCTTTTTGCGTGAAACCTAATTTTTGGTAATTTAAAAAAATAAGAAAGCTGAATTTTGAATACTGAACTGTTAAGATGAACTTTAACTGTGAACACTACAAGTCAGGTTGCCGTAAAACCAGAAATTATACAAACACTTGGCGGAATGAGAATTGGAATTATTGGCTTCCTGACCAGTGGATTGTACCTTGGCAGGTGTCAATAACAAAAATGAATTCATTTAGTGCTGAAAAGTCATCAAAAGACATTTTCAACCAATCAAAAATTCTTCCACGAATTATATAGAATCTTAGTTGAAATTTGAATCGTAACTATATTCAAAATAGTCAAATGAATGCTCTAAAGTTTATTCATACTAAAAATTTATGCATTCAGATAAAAGTATTAGTTCCGAGGGATGATACTAGGAAACTAATAATACATATATTGAAAAGTACCTTAATATCTTTGAATACTTTCTCGATGGTAGTGAGATATTTTTCATGTTCAAAACCTTCTAAATCTTCCTGCAAAGATAAAAATAAGCTAAGGCTTGTTACAAACAAACGATATAAAAAATTTGAACAAATCTAACTTATACTAAAAAAACACTAAAACTCAGAATATATATGCCTTTGCTACTTTACATGAAATTGTTAAATTTTTCCACTAAAAGTTTCTGAATCTACTTTACATAGATATGTTCATATTAGCTTCTTAAAGTACACATAAAGGCCAAGACAGCAGGTACAAAAAGACAGATTGATAAAAAAGATTCAAGTACGCAATTACACTTAAACATTAAATTGGTCTAGAAACTTATTCCGTAACACCATATTCAAACAATGACTAGTACGCTGGATAGTACTTATCGATAAAAACAGCAACTAGGCATGGCTAGCGATATTTTAACTCAATATAGTGGCTCCGAGCATAGTTCAATATGACTGTTCAGCATGAATGATCCGCATAAAATATGCAAATTATATAGTCGAATTGTATTGTCGTGCGATTCTTTAAGAGAAAATGTAATCTATCGGAAAATTATGAGAATTATTTTGAAATTTGCAATTCCATAGCTCTTGAGTTTTTAGGTTTCTAAAGCAATTACAACCTTTTACGTTCAAGTGACCTGACCGACTGACTTTTAATTCGAATTCGATTCAACTTTCAGGGTCATAAAATTAAGAAAAAATCCAAAAAATTTAGAATAGAAAATTCAAAAGAATTAACCGACTGGTCAACTCTCTATTAGGACCCCACTTTTCACTTAAGCAAAAAATAAGCCGTTGTGGCCTAAGAAACATGAAAGGACTAAGGTAGTCGTTTTATTTTAACAGTAAGAAGATAGGCTAAATATCAGCCATTTTAGTATTGAATATGTAGAACTGGTCACTGAAAGAAATTAAGGATTTGAAGAACAATTATATGTTACTATTAAAAGTATATATAAATTGATAAGAAAATACTTTGGTGAATTTAAATAAGATGATTTCTATTAAAAAGACGAATTTCTTAAAGCTTAAAAAGATTCGATAAAATTTAATAGTCTATTGAATATACATTTCACCACCAT
The DNA here is from genome assembly GCA_032358265.1 of Vaucheria bursata. Lineage (NCBI taxonomy): Eukaryota > Xanthophyceae > Vaucheriales > Vaucheriaceae > Vaucheria > Vaucheria bursata. Next base: position 31,199 of record JAULBW010017219.1, on the reverse strand, counting down.
TCTTTATAGAAATGAAAATATTCAACTAAAAATATAATGAATCTGTCTGAACCCCAGAATTGATTCATTAAATCGGAAAATCTGAAGCGAAAGTCTTGGCACACTATTTTTTGCTTATTTGTTGTAAGGAAAATGGGCTAATATCCGATTTGTTACATCCGAAGTTTACCGTAGTCAAAATCAAAGTTTTTCGTATAGCTTTAGACAAATTCTATTTCCTCTACTTGCAAAAAAAAAGCGAATTTAAACTAAATTTTTCTTTAAAAATCTGAAAATAAGAAATTATTTTAAACTACCTTAGTGGGTTCTTCGTCTTTAATTTCGTCCCTTAAAATTGCCATCGCTCTGTTAACGGCCAGGTCAATCTTGGACCATTAAGAAATGAAGATATTTAAATAAGGTAATATGCCTGAGATAAATTTTTAAATATAATCTTACCTCTATAGCGAGCCAATCTATTTTCTCTTCCAGATTAGTTGATTGGAGTGATGTTCGCTGCAAAAATGTAAGATAACTATTGGAAAAAAATTGAATTTTCAATGAAAATTTTGATTGGTCTAAATATATCACGTTGCTGACAACTCGCATACATTATTATTTAAAATAACATATCCATGAGAGTATTTTGCATGATAATATGGAATTTTTTTATTTTTGTGCATTAGTTTGATTGGTCAAAATTAATCAAAAGCACTGGCAGTTTTGTGGAACCATATTTTTCTGTATGTGCGTAAGTCTGACACCTTAGTTGGTTGCACAATTGACAAGACGACAACTTTTAGTTTTAATTGTCCTGTCCTTTGTACACATGGACACCTTCTTAAGTTGGACATTTGAGCACTTGACGATGACCTGTCCAACTTAGAAGTTATTACATGATGTATGAACGAAATAAAGTCCAAATAAATTAATAGCACCTGAACCAAACTTTCACCATTAGTTCAAAACGGTCATAAATTGAAGAGACAAGAAAAAGTCATGTTATTTGAGCCAGGACAGAACGGGCAGTATTAGCTATGAGGGATCAGAGTAATTGAATAGCAAAGATATACTAGACAGATTTTATCTTTTAGTAACTCGTCATAAAAATACAGAAACTTTTTGCCCTAAGATGACAGTATCACATTACGTGATAAGACACAAACGAAAGAAAGAGGGAGCTAGATAAAGAAAATAAAACTGAGGTTGATTGCATCTACATGAAATTTACACAAAAATAATGGACGAAAAAAATATAAGGATTTATCGGTAACAAAGAGCTGAAAATATTGTTCATCACCAAATTTTAATTTAGGGGCATAAAAAAAATATCTGCTGGCAATTAAAAGTCATTGATTCTAATTATTTTTCATAGAAACTCGTATTAAAGCTGCTGCCTGGTAAACTCTTTACAATGGATATAAGAAATAGATGGTTCGAGATTTGATAAGCAAGATACTATATTTGGAATGTTAAATAATTTTTATTGTTCCCGTATTTCCGGAACTCAATCACAAACTTTGAATCGTATTGCATTAATCTTGTTCAGTCCAAAAAATATTTTTCAGCAATTGCCAATATCAATTAATATATTTTGACAATTAGTCACGTTGATTAATTACTGATTTTTCTGAAAATGTAATGAATCACTCACCAGTTTATTAAATAGCTCAAAGGCTCCATCGGCGTATGTTTTAATTGAAAATTCAGGTGAAATCTTAGTCTACAGAGAAAATAATTTATAAAACAGGCATGATCTAAAAAGAATTAAAATAACTAGATATTGTTGTTTACCTGTGTATGTATAACGCACAATAGAGATGCGATAAGGTAACGATACGTTTGATTACCGACGTTTAGATTCACTACTTTTTTCGTTGCAATAGAATTCAGCAAGAACTGTAACATCCATATTCCGTCATTGTTAATCCCCCAATGAATCAGGATATCAATTATATCAGGCAAAATTAAGCGCAGCACTGGCGACATTATTTAATCAATGAAGTAGTAGTTTAAGTCTTTAACTGCTAGTTTAGTTCAAAATGGCATGCAAATTAGTGCTCCATGACAGGATATATTACAACCTTACGCCCTACTACCTTTTTGCCCACTGGCCACTTTTAACCTGCCATATGGGCGCAACATGCAACTTTTATTCAGAATACGTTGATGACATCTCTACAACAGTATATAATAATTATTAATAAATTGGGATAAAATCTAATAAAGTTTTTATTCATTTTTACATCTTTTGCATTTTAAGCTTCTTGTAAGGCAGGTGATAAGGAGCATCACATTATATTAATATTCCCTCAGGAGTACTGGCAGCATGTTAGAAACATTGGTGGATGAAAATCTCAAAGACTAACATCAAGCAACACAAGCAGTGTCTAATAATAATAATCCAGCATGAGAAGCCATAGTGCCTCTAGATAAACTAGGTAGAAATTGATGCAGTGACAGAAGTTGAAAAAATGCGTGAAAACAATGTTTCCAGCATTTGCCCAAAGATGCTGGCAGTCAAAGCTAAATAAGTGAAGTTCATGCAAGATGCACGAGAAAACTCAGTCAAAGATGATAGCAATACATTTTTAAAAAACTAGATATTGGCTCATTTGATAGTAGAACAGGTTGTAAGTCATCCTATTGTGATGCACTCAGAGACCTTGCCGAAACTTAATTTATTTATCATATTTTACACTGGTAAATTGACCATTATTAAATATGAACTGCACCACAATCATCAATGAATTTATATGCTTTAGTACATAAGTGTTTTATTTAAAAGGAAGATTTGTACAAGGCTGGTGTACTGATGATACACACCAATGTCATCGTTAATCAGTAAAGAATATCTTTAATACAATCTAAAACAATTGCAGTCATAGTAGATTCAGTACAGAATGTGTGAAGCAGCTGTGCAAAAATTGGTAACTACAACTTGATGCCTCTATATTCAATGTTTACCATGTATATTAGTATAGAACATGTTAAATTTCAGTACAAATGAGAAATCTGAGTGGTCATTATTCTGCATGAACTCACCAATTTAATTAGTTCAATTTCTATTACAATAAACTGATGTAGTGAGTACTATACTAGCAGACTACTACTTTTTATACTTCTCCAGTTGTCTTGCAAACTGGCTACCAAAATATAGACTTTACTGTATTAAATTATCTTACCAGAGGTTCAATTCAATGCAAATCTCTTTTTGATGCGTGTATAGGACAAGGATTCAGAATAAAGATCATAGTAGTTTTAGTATATTGTGAGAAGATTCAACTTGACATATACCAGGATGATATTGAGAAAAGAAATTGGAGAACAATGGGCAAAACAAACAAAATAATTCCAGCAAACTAAACAAAATAGTATAGTAAGAGTATATTATATGAAGGTATGCAAGAAGGGAGCTTCTCTAAAATTAACAATGTTACTCTGCACAGTAGCAAGGCAATTGTAGTGAAACAGAGAAGAGTGAGATATGTTTTTATTAGCTAACAAATATTGAGCACAGATTGGCCAGATATTGAATTATGGGGTTATTCCGTCAGGCGTTTATCGGAGATGTTGGTTTAAGAAACTTCGAGAAAATGCTTTATGGAATAGTGAAACACAATGTAAAAAGATGTGGATATCGTTGGAAAGATCTTTATTGTATGTAGGATTAGAGATAAGGAGTGTGCTCCTGTATTTTGACAGATATGACTTATAATTATTACGGACAATATAATGAGTAAAATAGAGCATAACTTCAGTATTGTTACTTATTTCTCCTTGAAAAATTGATTCTAAAATTTGCAATTGTAACTGCCTTGGCGATGAGTTCATTTGACAAGGTAAAATAATCACTAGATGTTGGCCTACATCATAATATTACTACATTTGGTAAAATGGATGGAATATGAACAATTGTGATGCAGTGTATAGCTAGTTGATATGAAAAATAGCTGAAAGAGTTGCAAACTTACCAGAAAAGCTGCAATTTGTCGATGGAGAACTATTCATCATTCTATCGGATTCTTCATTAAACCCTGCAAAGAAACGAACTTTTTAGTTTGTATGTGTCCTACCTGACTGTATGTAGGTAACGCTTGATATTTTTCTGGAAGGATAAGTTCAAAAAAGCTTTTTGCAGTAAACACAGATTACATGTAACAAAAAACAACAGAGCAAAACTCTCATGTAAATTAGAATTATAAAATGAAGGGTCTAAAGTTTATACCATTCAACCAAACTTGATGGCAAAAGTGAGGCACAGATGAAGGGAAATTGCGACTATACAACGCAGTAACAACCACAGAGAGGAGCATACAGCAAAGAGGCCTGAGCAAAACAATGGCAAATATACCACTATTGCAGTAAATAGAATATATTCGAACAAGAATGTATAAATCATGTATTATGATTTACACAAGCATGTAATACTTTACAAAAATGCGTGTACCTATGAAATTGACTGTCAATTTCTCTAAACTCTCGATTTTTACACTTTATTCTGCACCCAAAGTTCCGTGCTCATCTTTGGTAAATCTAATGCAAATATGTGAGTCACAATAGCTATTCCTGGCCCCAAGGTATTTACTGGTAAACATGTTACTGCTGGCCTCGAACTGGTCATAGTTTTCAATCCTACTAGCAAAGATTGCTTTAAAAAACTTCCATCAAAAGATGATAAATGATACACACGTATGCTAGCCAAGTGGCACCATTCTAGCAAGGCAAATTCCAGCGCTTTAAGCACAGCCTTTAGAAGACACAACAAAACTTCTTCTGTCTCTGCATGCGTAATGCTTATGATTTCATTTTCAAATGAATGGATAATATTGAGGTAGAATTTGCAAAAAGCTTGACATGTTATCCGCGGCACAATAACACCATCAACTTGAATAAAACACTCATCACTGGTATTTCCGTTACTTGAGGCATCCTTTTGCTGGGGAGAAACCCAGTTAAAGGGCATTTGAACCCAATCAGGAAGACAATATTGGGGACTGTGAAGGGGGAATTTTGGAGTGGTAAAGCATATATTCGAATGCTGCAGCATGCTTATGGCAGCATGGGAGAGGGCTAACACTTCCAACTCACACAGTGAATTTTTTGGTAGCCTCTCTACCCCAACAATAAGTACCGGGATATTCCTCAATCCAGGCATTTTCAGTCCGATTTCTTCCTCTTCAGCTTCGCTATCGTACCCCTCCTCAGCACTGTTTGACCCAAGATTTTCCCCCAAATGATCAAAAATACCTCCATTACGAAATGCAAGATACCTGACGAGTGCATGAACTCGATTCCACCAAGTGAGTTCATGTTGCGCATTAGTAGGGTAAGTAATGTATAGAGTAATGCATAGCGCACCACGAGATATACTAGATTGAGATGATTGAAGTACTTGACAAGCATTTCTAAAGCACCATCCGAGCTCCTCCTCAAATCCCCCCAATGGCATAGTCATGGTACTTGGAAGGAGGCCAATCATACCAGATAAGAATATAAGTGATCCCTGACATAGGGAATTCAGTTGGCTATAAGGGCCAATACAGACAGGTGCCCAAGGACTAAGACTGCGAACAAGCAATGTGGAGCGATTTTGGGAATTGCTGGTCTGATGTTTTGACTGGCGCTGAGCGATACAGTCTATTAGTATCAAATACGGTTTGGGGAGATTCAATTGCACACAGCAACGACTTGGTGGAGAGATGTTTGCGTGTTGAAATGCGATGGAATATTCTGCATTGACTGGTTCAAAATGGTCTATGTTCGCAATATATAAGTGCACAAAAATCACTTCGGTTAAATCCATATGGAATTTTTGAAGAATTAGTTTGAGTTCTTCAATGCAAGATGTTAGCTGTGTGGCAGCAGAAGAATTCGAATCATTTCCAGCAGAATGACTTTTGATTCCTGATACATGTACGTGTCCAGATGAATAATAAGCATGTTCGATGCATCGAAAAACTTTAGGATTTAGGGTATGAGAAATAGGCGGCAATGAAGGATCACTTCCTTCATTAACAAACTCAAATGTGCCTAACAATCTTGATATTTCATTGGATGCAGAACTATCTGGGCAGGAAATTGCTGAAATAGCCTTTACATCTAAATCTATTTCCAAATTCGTCTTTTCTTCAAAATGGTGCTGTAAAATTTGAAGATATCCAACGGGGGCAAGTGCATCATCAGAGTGTATCATAACTTCAAACTTGTCGATCACTAATCGCTTAAGGTATAGTGGAAAATCTAGTGTAATTGTCTCGTATTCTCCACCTTCTCCGCAAATATGGAATCCATACCTCGCATTGAGGCATTGAAAATGTGCATGAACATCTGATATCGATTTTCCCAAATGAAGCTTTGGATTGAGCCCTAAGGTTGCAACTTTGACAAGAACGGAATTCATACGACTTGATATCATATCCTGCATTAGGATAGCTTGGTCTTTCATCCATAATGGAGTCATCGAAGTGAGATTAAGACGATTGCATACATTTTCGACTCGAGTTCGTTGATAAGTGGAATGAATCGCCCCAGATGAAACACCTCGAACATCGGGATGTGCAGTTTTCACTTCTTTCAGCAGGAAATAGAGATCCTCGACCTCATCATCTTCAGTGGGTTCATATTGAAGCATTTGGTTTATACTACGACCATATGTTTGGTGCCGAAAAAGAGGCTTATCCAGGCACTCTGCGATTAGAGGCACTACGTCAGATGCGACACTTTGATACATGAAGCTATCTATTTCATCTATTTTACTATCACAGGGGTGAAGGTTTGCTAAGCAAATTAATTCATGCCCTTGCCGGTGAAGCTCAAGAATTGTATAGCAACTATCCTTTCCACCAGATATGAGTGCTACATACTTCATTTTCACTATCACGAAATGCAGCTAAAGAGAAATTGTACAGGAATCTAAGCTACTGCGATAAAAGTACCAACGTACTTTTTTGCATAATTCTTTAGGATTAAATGCCTTATGTTACTTAAACTGTTCTTTTCATACTAATATATGTAACATACGTGGCCACAAAATTCTTCTTTTTGTCATATTTAATGATAAAAAACAACTGGTTTACGAATAATATTTAACAAGTGTTAAAAAGAGAAAAATCGATAATATTTTATTTGGTTAGGATGCTATTTCACAACTAGTATGACATGAGACTTTTTTTAGTTCAAACTAATGGACTCCCTCTTGCTCACGGTTGGAGTGCCTCCTAGAGCTCACCTGTGGTTTGCTTAAAAAATGTACATAAAATCTAGCACTTTGTTTGCTGCCATTATAGAAAAACCAAAATCATATTATTTTATTCAGTTTCAAAAGTCTCTCCTTTTGAATGTCAATCACTGTTTTGCTTATGAGTTTTAACTACTTAAATAGTTTAAATAATTATTGAATATCCTGCAGCCAAATTGTTGAGATGTTGCTTTTACTTTGCAAGAACTATTCATTGATAAGAGAAAACTTCATGATTAAGTGTATTAATCTGTATGTACGAGTATGCAATTTGGTACCAGTCCATATGTGTCAGGAATTAACCCCAAGGGAGATAATTCTTTTCTGTAGTTGCGATACATTTCTTCTGATACCATGCTGAAGTTTCAGTTTAGCCTATGAGAACAAGTTTCAGTTCTGATTATGAGAACAAGTTTCAGTAAGTGATATTTTGTTGTGTTGATGATGTTATCTCATTTCTATCAACACAATTTAGGATGTAATAATATACGCATTCTGTCACAGATTTCTTCTGTTTACGTTGCATGTTACATTCCTAACAATATGCGCATAAATGAAATTTCAACATAGCATTACATGTAAAAATATATTATGCACCTAAAAGTATGGACATGCATCATTTACATGTTTACAAAGCCCTGAAATGCTCAAGTATTGTGATGCTTTTCACTATTCACCCAAAAGAGGTTGCGCTATCATTTTAAAGCACTGCATGAGTAAAATTGAATGCTTTACTTTATATGAAATATTGTTGTTTTTAGTATTAACAGAAATATAGGATGTTGTTTTTCAGAGATTTAAAAATGATCTATCACTTTTATGATGGTAGGACAGTTCAATGTTTATTGGGTTCAATTTGGGAACTTTTTAGTTTTTCATGTTTCAGTCAACATTATGTCTATTTACTATACTTTTAATGTTGGCCAATAAGGTACATAACAAAGTGCGTTCTGATGTGCCAGCATTATCAATTTTATAAACTTGCCAATCAAATACATTAACTGGTAGAACTTGTAACAGTTTAGAATTATAAGAAACTATTCATTAAGCAAATTTTATTATTTCAGATCTAATGAAAACTAGATATTACATCGATTTACTATAAAATTCTAAAAGGCCACATTATTGTATTTTACTTCAACCTTACAATACAAAAAAAACCTTAAGCCATGAAAATAATTAAAAATTGAAAATAAAATTATGCATGAATGAAAGCAATTTTTTGGCATACAGCAGCAAAAATAGAATAATTTGTTGATGCTTTTAAATATCAGTCAATCTTGACTCATTGGGGCAGTTTAGGTATGCTGACTCAAAGGAGCCAAATTCATTTGTAATGCTCATTAAACTGTAATGCAAACCAAAAAAATACTTTTGTAAGAAAAACTGGTTTCATTCATGTATGACTAAAATGAGATTTCTTGCAGGAATCATGAAAGGATTTGATACAATGTTTGTTGATAGTTATTGTGACTTTGCTAAAAAAATGTAAAGAGTAGAATAAAAACAAGGTATTTTCAACTGAATATCAGTTACTATAAATAGGTAAAAGAAACAGGTTATGGTAGTATTTTAAATGGTAAAACCTGAAACAGTTTATGTCTAGTGATATTGGTCATTTATCATGCTTGCAAAGACTGGTAAAAAAAGACAAATAGATCAAAAAAGTTTCTAAATCATAAGCTTTTCACCTATGTACTGCTACTGTTCTTCAGTTAAGCATAGTTGAAGGAATGAACATAATGCTTTAGGCAACATGCTTTTTAAAGTAAGCAACAATAATGAATTTATGCATTTTTCCATTTCAAGAAATGAAAAACCATCAAAGAATTCTTGTCAATGCACAACTTGGGAGATTTTCAATAATCAATGTCCAGCATTGCTATTTCAGTTCACAAATGTTAGGTATTAACTCAATTAAGCGTTAGTTCTTATTATTCCAAGCAGCTGTGGTATAATTTGTCAATTGTTTAAGTCAAGTTTTAGTTTGGTTTCAGTTTCAATTACAAGAACTGAATCCTGTTCTTCATGCCACTAAAGTTTTAGTGTATTGCAAAAGTTACCTTACTTTTAGCAACACATGTAGGTTGATAAATTTTATTTCTGCCTGTTACTTTTAATTACATTTTTCTAACAACAAATCAGGTAAATAAGTTATAATAACAGAAATGATGTTGTCAGGATCTGATCTGTTTCACCGTGATCTGTTAAAGAACTGTAACTCTATAGACTTAATTCGTCTTATATGTGCATTCTTGTGAAGTACACTCTCTTAAAGAGTATTCTCATTAGTGTGTTCTTGTAAGTATGTTCTCATAAGTATGTTCTTATATGCATGTGCTCTTAAGTAGTATTGTATTGACAATATTCATTCTTGGCAACACATGAATAGGGATTAGTACATTATTGGCAGTGTGTGTTTTTTTGGGGTTTCTGGTTATGTTTATTATTGGTTAAATACATAGTCTTTAATCTATTGGTTCTTAGCAGTAGTGCAGGAAGTTAGACGTCTATTCTTGTAGACATCGATTCTTGTCTGGCCAAGATAGACGCTAGTCTGAATTTTTTTAATGTATACTGCTCTTGTTAATTCTATATATTGCAATCAAAATGTTCATATTAACAAGCCTTTTTTAAAATCCTCAAAATAAATTTGTGCATGAGTATTTATTCCCATGTTACTTTTGTTTACAACAATCATTAAATGTACTTTGCGTATAGTATTTGCAGCAGCATGTGCAAGTGCCAATATTTACAATAATGCCATCCTATAGCATGGATAGGTTCTAAACCAGTTAAAAAATCAATTATTGTATCAAGTGCAACAGCATAGTATATCATGGCATGTGCTGTACTGCAGCTTTCAGTTAGGAATTAATCGGTTAACAGTTAATCATATTTATATGTTAGTTGCATCATTGTTTCTATTGAAGATTCTCAATTTTAGAATTCTCACTACTGACATCATGTTCTTACTTTAGCCAATGGAATAGTGCCACAGCACAATTGCTACTGGTCCATTGCATAGTTGAACACTTGTTTGCCTTACATTGCTAGTGTTCACTTCTAGCAACATAGTAATGTATACTGTATGATTTATTTTGAAATGTCTGCTTGTATTACACTTACATAGCACATCCAAAGCAAGTAATTTGATGGCACTTATTGTTTGGTTTTGTACCCATATTTTAGATCAAATAATGCTTTAGCTTTATCTTGTTGTGCATAATTGTTTGCATATACTGACCCAAACTAAGGCAATGACTCTCTTTCTTGAAAAGTTCAAATAAACTCAGTGCCAGCAAAAACTGGTTTGGAAATGTTTTTATTACTGGCAACGGAATATGGTTTTGACAGCAGTATTAATATGTTATTTGTATTTCAAGGGACTTTCCAGCAGTATATGATAGAATTTACCCTTTTTGAAATGAATCTTTTGTACCTAACAAGGATTGCAATATAAATTACAATATTCTAATATGAACATAAAAAAATATAGCATAAAACTTGTTAAAAAAACTAGTATTAGGCTGCAAAATGATTTAACTTCTTTTAAATGTGCAATGGCAGCTTTGACTAACATTGTCCCATGTATGTATTGGGCTAAAATTGAGTTTTAATCTTTAAGGTACTTATCTACATATCCCAGAAAGTGATATAGCTTATCATTAAACTTGGCATAGAGAGAAAATGGTTTTTAAATTTCTAGGTTACAAGAGCAAAAACCAAAATAGAAGGTAGATTTTGTGAATAAAAGGTAAGTAATAAACTGTGCAGTAAACAAAGTTTCATCTAGAATTTTTGAAATCTGGGACCACTATTTCATGTTGACATGATGGCAGTAATCACCCTTTTGTAATTACTCCTTATAGAATTTTGATCAAGCAAAGAATTAGTTCATTTTTTTATAGTTGGTATAGATGGATAGAAAATGATATTCAACAAATGTGCACATGACTTAGGCTGACAAGACAGAAACATGACTATTCAATTTTTAGCCATATCCACGGCATTGAAATTGAGAAATTTGTGATGATTTAAGAGACCAACTCTATCGATGGCATATGATCAATTAGAAAAATTGGGCTACTCATGTTTTCAAAAGGTAAGTCGATCGTTTCTAGGCATCGGCATATTTATCCCCCCACGCAAAATTTTTTGTTCCGGCACAAATATAATAGTCCGTAGGGCAGACAAAAGTTAAGATTAAGCAGTGTACGTCTTTGCACATGTAATATGTGTGAACTTGCTATATTTTTGATCTCGGTAGGGGTGTGTGTCTACTTTAAAAGCCAACTTGTTAAAATATTAGACCCATCATTGAGAATTTCTAAGAGCACTACATAAAAATCTTTTAAAAAGTATTTCATGCTTTATTGATTGTAGAGCATTGCGCTAATAAATATGTCACTTATAAGTATATATTACAAGTGTGTCTCTTCAATACTGATATTAAGATTTCAAAGGTATCAATAACATCCATTGATTCCCTCAACTTTTATGGGCTTAATTATAGAGTTAAACCCTCTGTAGGTGATCTTTTTGTGAATTCATTTATGAAGCAATGTGCTGACAGTGGATCGACATGTAAGCAATACATATCACTTCTTGAAAATGTTAATCTCGTTACACAGCAATTCTTAACTTAAGTTATATCAGATTAATCACAAGCGGCATAATTCAACTTTATTATCTCTCAAGTAATGTCGGCACTGTCCCTCGGAGCTCCTCGATAGTTGGAATTCCATCTCGTGCCCCAAGTTTCTTAATCTTTTGAGCCGAAATATAGCTGCCTAAGGCCAGCATTTTTTCAGCCGACAGCTCATGAAGGATTCCATATATTATTGCGCCAATAAATGCATCTCCAGCACCAGTAGTGTCTACGATTTCATCAAGAGAAACGGCACAGGCGCTACAATACATTACAGTCATATCGTGAACTTGTTCCTTTTTAATTGTAATTGATGAGTACAAATTGCTACAGTTATCGAAAAATCCCATCCAGGGACAATCGCCGCGGTGAGCTAAAATGCTACCTTCCGATCCGACAGTGCAGATGATAAACTTTGCTGCAGTGATTTTGAATAATTCTCGAATCCCTTCGAGTCTACTCGGTGCCCCTGTAATTCATACCATATCACAAGGTACCCTTATTAAGAAATTGGTCATTGAAGTAAACTTAATGAAAATGTTCACTTATTGTGGCATTAGGCATGTGATAGTATAGGGATAGACCGACAACATATTACAGTAATTAATACTATTAGCTGCCTTTCTAAGAATATACCCAACTATAGGATACGAGATTGATGATGGTAAAAATTACATCTTTTTTCTCATCAAATTCCTTTGAAAGATATAAATATTGGCTTTCTTAAAACTAAATCTGAAGGCACACAAAAATAAAAAGCTTTTGAAATGATTCAAATTTAATTCTGTGGAAATATGGATCGAGTTAATATATTAGCTACAACTGCACATCATTTTGAAACTGTACTTTTTTGCGCATAAATGACCAATTGAGATGCACCATTTCCTCAATTTGGCATTTATATAAAACAGAATTTAAAAATTTTAAGATTTCAATCATGTCCTAATCAATACTCATAAAAAACCTAACTAATAAGAAGCTTGAACTCATTTTTATCATTTGAAGAAGTTGGTCTTGAGAAATAAAATACAATAAAACCTTCAAAGATATTTACTAATTTTGCAAAAAAACTAGTGGAATTTCGCGTTAAAATTGATACTATTTACATGTGTATAGGAATAAGTATGATTTGTCGTCTTTGACAATTGGCGCTTAGTATTCCGCTGTTAGTTCATTACATAATTCAATTGAAAAATGGCCAATTATTATTATAAATGGTCAATATTCTATATTTTCAATTGAAAAGCCATGGAAAAAGTAAATTTACTTTTTAATATCAGATATTAGTTCAATTGGAAAATTACTAGTTGTTTTTATAATATTACTATACTAGGAGAAATATATCCTAAAATTCTTGGATATTCAAAATCCAGAGGAACAAAAAATAACTGGTTAGATCATATTTTGCTTTTAACATTGTACTGAATTGCGGCTATAATTTGGAGCATTACCTGTGTATAATTGTGGAAACCCGCTATTTGTTACTAGAAAATCTGCAAAAGGCAACAGTTCAGAAAAGTACGGGCGATCCTTTTCTGCATCAATTACAATGGGAATATTCTTTAAACGTGCCATTTTTGCAAGCTTAACCGCGGCTTTTGTCATCCTACTATCGAAATGAACGATTGATATTCCATCAAGAACATCCAATGAAATTTCATCGAGAAGTAGTTCTTCAGTCAATGGAGTGTGTATGCATGTTCGCGAGGCATTAGTTTTATCAACGATTATATATGTGAATGGAGAGGCTGTTCGAGATGTTGATATCACCCTAGAAATATCTATGCCCTCAGATCTTAAACCATCTGTAATAATTTGACCATTACCATCCTTTCCAATTTTCGATAGAGCCAAAGTTTCTATACCAAGCCTCGCTAAGCAAGTAAGAGTATTTCCTACATTTCCTCCTCCAAGAATGTCAAGATGCTCAGTGCGAATTTTTGAATCTGGCTTCGGAAACTTTTGTACTAAAGCTATGTAATCAACTGCTAAGGCGCCACAGCCCAGAACGCAAGGTTTTTGTAACGATTGAACTGCCATATAGAGAGGCTTCAACCACATTTTTCATTTTTAACATGATTTAGTAGAATCGTTTTAAATCAATTTTTCATGAGATTACATGCAAACCAATAGGTTTACTGTGCTAAATAAGCAGGTACAAATAACGAAGTCAATTGGCTGAGATTTTGTTGAGCTAGTTAGTTGAAACTTGTGTTGCATCAACCTGTTTTTATTTTTTTGATGCATATGTTTTCTTTGCTATTAGTAGGTTAATCTTCCCAAGGCACTTAAACACCATCCTAGCCTTGTGACTTTGATGTCTTCTTGAAGAGCGCAATATGTATTATTCTGTGAATCAACTGTTGTTTTGTCGCTAATATTTCACAAAAAGAAGAGTTTTTGAAGCCACATAAGTTATGCATATTGACACATAAATTCAATCTTATCCGTACTAGTTTGTTGTGCCCATTCTTCATGATACGTAGAACACTTTACATCAGCTGTGTTGTAAATAATTGACAACACACATAATACATTCCTGAATTTGGGTGTGTGATAAGTGTGATGAGGACCCGATGCTGGTGGATTCAATAAATTCAGTTTTACTTTGCTCAACTTAAAATAATGCATATTTCAAAGCATACAGTGCCATATTATTTTTGCTCTTCTACATTTACATCCATAATGCCCTCTTCTTAAAATAGCAGAAAATTTAAATTGTAAAATGAAAGAGTAATATTTCATTGACAGAAACATTTTTGTTCAATAGACCTTATAAACTTTCCAAGCTGTGCTGTTGTAAATCTACATTTTAAATATCTTTTGAGTTCTTTGCAATTTATAATGATGCAAATGTGCATGAAAATTATCTTTTGGCTTACTGTTAAATTTTGAACTATTTTTTGGACCCTAGAACTTATATTTCTTGTACTTTGTACATTTTCTCATTTTGTAGCACTTGCACAGTTAAAAGATGTAGAAATGAAGCTGCTACTAGTGATTGATCTAAGCATTTCTCTTTTGTAATTTTTGTTCTATTTGTATACTTAGCTATCATCAAGATCAGAATACATCAAAAGCAAACTTTCACCACTTCCAGTGAGAATTCTTTGGATTTAAGATCGTTAAAAATCTATCTCATACCATTATATTCCTTTTCAAAGTTTAAATTTTTCAAATTCAAAATATTATTTGTGATAGAAGTCATATCTGGGTACTGATAAATGAAAATTTCATTTACAGCAACTGCCTCACTAAACAGCTGCAGCTCAGAAAAAATTAATCCAGTTTAGCGCAGAGTCCCTAAATGTATCACCATGGGTAAACTAGGAATTAGCCTTGTCATTGAAAGGACCAATATTTGACTATTTAAAAAAGAATTGTTTTACCAAAAGGTTCTTACTGCTTATTGAAAGTGAGAATATTGACTCTTTTGTTGGTTGTAAAAAATTTGGGTCACTCACAGCAGTGTAAATACAAAAACTGATTTTTGTATGCATTAAACTAGTGCATACAATAAATTTGTCATATTTTTAAGATACTCATTACTTTGCAGGGTGACAAACAATTTAAGTGCTGATACTTCATTTAACCAATGTTTAAGTATGCTATATTTTTATTGCACTTACAAAATAGCCATAAATACTGACTTTTTCATTTTAAGTTTTGGTATTTGCCTAAGACATAAGATACAAGTGATAGTCAATACATATAAATATGATTGAGTAAATAATAATTAATTTTGATAACATCTTGTACTCTCAGACTGAGTGTAAAAATTTTTATATCTCTTTCAAATATTGAGATTGCAGCAAAAAAGTCTAGCTTTATGTCTACAGTGGAGATGTAATAATAGCAACATGCATCTTATTTTTTTGAACTGAAAAAAGTGCATGTAGTTAAAGCATTATACACCCTTCCATTTCTTGTAATGTTTAATTATTGTGTCATAATCATCACTTCATTTTATTTATATTTGAGTGTATGCTTTTGATTCAATTTCTCTATCCATGCACACAAATTTGATGACTCATGCATATTAACAACTTTTGAGCAATATCAAAATAGTATAAAGTGAGTACATAACGAAATTCTATCAGTAATGTTTTTAATAATTTTAAAATGTAAAGTGCAAGCTCATCCACATTTAAAAAGCCTTTTTTAAGTATAAATAAAAAATCAAGAATAGGGCTGCTTCTCTGTAAAATGTATCATATCTATATAAAAAAAATTTCTTATAGCATCAAAAAATAAAACTAAATTTTCCACAGCATTTGATAGAACAGCTTGTTTAGTCTTCATGATGTCATCTATCAGAAGTATTTTTGTTTTGTCAATGGGCACTATAAGGAACCCACTAAAACTACAATACACGTAATTTTCAGAGAAGAACAGAGAAACAGAAAGCCAGGATAGAAACATGTACAATAGTTGTTATTAAACTACTTCATGTGTTGTCAAGAGTAAATCTTGTCAACACATTACATCAATAGCATTTTCAGTACATCGGCTAAACTCAAATACAGCATTATCAGCAAATACATAAGATATTTTCAAATAGAAGACATGGCGCAATATTAGTTCCTAACATGCATGAAGCTTTCTGTCATACAGTGTAAGGCATGTCATCATTTTCATGAAAGATCTATATGATATTCATTCTTTTCTATCTTAAATCTTTCAGCTAAGATATAAATAAATCTCTAGTACTTTACAAGTAAATCTTGGTGTTAAGATAAAATAGGAAGGGTATAGTAATATAATATATTAGTAGTACTACTACTGATGAAATGGCTCAGTAAGGGGTAATGTCCAATGTATGGCAGAGGGCAGACAAACAGCAAAGCAAAGATAAGATTTCATAAAGTATTTAAGTTTTAATAAACTTTAAGAAAATTGAGAAGAATGAACAGAAAACACAAGACTGAACAAATAAACATGGCCCCATTAGCTCCTGCGGTACACCCTCTTAAAGTGCCCTTGAAATTGTCTCTCCAGTGAATCTCACTGCATCTTGCTGCATCTATTGCTCCATAAGTAATTGTAGTATTTTCCATTGGTAAGCTTGTGACAATTCTAACTATTTACGGAATTCTATGAAATTGTCTTTGGCAGAAATAAAGTGGAGTAAAGTAGAGTAATTGATAATAAGGCCAATTCAAGCAGAAATATAGTTTGATGACAACTTTTGAATAATATCCAGTCAGTTGAAGTGGAGTTTAAAGTGAAATAAAAGACACTAAAGAAGAGTTTTGGGGAAGCATAATGAAAATAGAACGATTCTTTTGTTTGTTGAACTGGTTAAAGAAAATAATCCAAGAAGTTTCCAACTAACCATAAGAAAGTTGACATATGGCAAATTGTAGAGGTGCAGGAAAAGGAGTCCATGGAGGATTGTGATAAAGGTGTTGACCTAAAGGGTTTGGCATTTAAGATGCAGTGAGGATAAAAGGTGCAATGAGGTAAAAGGGGCAAAAAAGACAAGAAAAGTGTTGGCAATATACAGGTAAAAATAGACAAACATTAATGAGTATAGTTGAGTAGTTGTACCATAACAATGTAAAGAGATTGCAGGACAGGCAAGTATCCTGACACTTGGAAATGATGACATTAATTACATGGTGTGATTTGTGCATCAACTAGTGACAATTATACAACTAAGTACCAATTGAACACAGCAAGAAGTGAAAAAGAACAATAATAGTGTGAAGAAGCAAGAGAAAGTTCTATATAGTTTTTAAACAACTTGAATATTACAATTCATAATGGATCAAGAGATCTGTATCATCCAGTTGTTTCTCTTCATGCAATATATTAAATCTAACAATGTGTCAATAAATGTAACTTACGTGACCTCAAAATTCTTATTTTTGTGTTAGGATTGCTGTATCCATCAAAGACTAAAATTGGTGAAATAGGATTACTTAAATAGTTACAAGTCATCATTGAACTTCAACAATAGTTATGGCAAGTCATCGTTAAACTTGAACTATAAAATATTTTAAAAGATTCATTTTTTTATCATACAAGTGGCCTTAATGGTCTTGTAATTCAGTCTTGTAAGTATACTATATATTATAGTTCCTGTCCTGTCTTGTTTTTGTCCAATCTTACCTTTGTCCAGTCTTGTTTTGTCCTGTCTACAACTGGATCTCACAATTGAATCTGTTGAGTTATTTGCTGAGACTAACATTTTGTCACGATTCAGTAACAATAGAACAATTGATTCACAGAGCAATATTAACTGTGCATTTTTAGAAGATGCATGAGTTTTGTAGGTTAAGGTGCTATTAGGCACCTTATCAAAAACTGAGATATTGAGGTACTCTTTTTTAAACATTTCCTTCCCAATTTCAAATCTTTTCGCTTACCTCTTAGAATATGAGGTAACTAGAAATTTCTTATTATTTTACCAATTTTTGCAAAAAAAGTTATTTAATTCTAACTTTCAAGAAAAATGAAAAATATTTTTCCGTTTTGATGTATTCTCGGCATATTCGAAAAATTTGCCAAATTATGAAAAAAATGCATCGCAAAAGGGTCTAACTCGACTTCAAAACATTTAATTTGTATTGAGTCAAATAATGTTTTAATAGAACGTAAAATATCGGAATTTAAGATATCGTTTTAAACTTCATTTTTCACCAAATATTTTTACCGAACTCATAAATATTGAAGGTGCCACTTGTATTAGTCACTGCAACTGCTTTCGCGCATAATTGGAATCAACGAGATTACGGACGTATTTTTAGCTGCAAACTTATTTAAATCTTTATCTTTTCTCTGATATTGTTTTAGCGACAAAATGGCATCGGCAAATAGGGAAAGAACTGATTCTAAATCGCGGTCACGACGAAGTTTCCGCTCCAGAGCGTGTAGCGAACCGGAAGTGCTGAGTCATCTGACACCAAGGTTAATTCCTAGTAAGTCAATTTTGACCCCAGGTAGTCTCGATGCGGGAAGTACCGAGTCAAGTGTCTCCAGCTCTCCGGCGAAGTCTTTCGCTTCGAGTATTGGAGGTTACATTACTGGCTCGATGACTCGGTTACTTGCACAAGATCAACACGTCAATTATACCCAATCTAATGATCGATCAGAGCCTATTCTCTCGGTGCATGTTCAGCGAATTCGGACCTGTTGCAAACACGATTTAATTTTTATCGTTCAGGGCTATCGATCTGGGTTTCAAGTATGGGACATTTCCTCCTCTATTGCACGAGAAATCGTGAATTTACGATCAGGAGAAGCTGTTTACTGTGCGTCATTCATGGGAATCTGGAATACTGCCTGTCGCCCTGACTGCTGTGAAAATGTGTCTCCTTCACCAGCAAAACGCGCTCGACTTGCTGTCACTTCAACGACATGCAGGGACACCTCTCCCGTAAATATCCGTATATTTGACTTTGACGATCATCGCTACATACATACAATCTCATGCAATGCAGAAGTTCATGGAACTGCTGGGAACGAGACGTGTCTTGCGGCATCTCTTGCTAGAGAGGTATATTGATCTTTGCCTAAATTTTAAAACTAATGTTAATGTAATACAAGATAATATATATTAAAATCTTATTTACTGATAGTTTATGGGCTTTTGTTAAGAAAGCAATAAATTATATTGAATCAAATATTTTATATACTATGCATTGTTTACGTGAAATTCCTGTTCATCTATTTTTGGCATATTTGTTTATTATTTACCACCAAAGAAGTCAGTTTTATATCGGGAATAAGTTCAACAACTTCTCTTCTTGCTGCTGCTTATTGTTAAAGTTCAGTTCTCATCTAGGTGAGAGTTTATTCTGCATTAACATTTCAAGAGGTTTTTCGACTCGGCTGTTTTCCCCAGCCAGTCGGCGAAGCGATCATGACCATGGGCACGCGTTGGCTTGCAGTACCAGCCGATCACCCACCATCAAATGATGATATATTACCTGACCCTTCTAGTATACAGGGGACAGGATCATCTTCTGCTAGCTCCAGCGTCACAGACATGGCCCAGAGTCTAGTTGGTAGCCTCTATTATCTCAAAGATGTTAGCAAATCTGGTCTAGGGCAAGCTACAGGTATTCTTTTAGATTTTAGAGCTCTTCTGCAATAAATGAAATTTTTAACATTTTTGTTAATATTTTCTTCACTTCAATTCCACCCTAAAATTCTTACTTTTAATAGAGATGCTATAATATTCTCGTAAGTGCTCATTTTGTTTTAACTATTTTTTTGAGATAATCTTATTTAATTTGAAAAAAAAAGAGCAGCTATTTAATTAGAGAGAGGGAGAAAGTGGTAGATTTGGTCGTGTTGCCTTGTCTACGGTAATTGATTTTCTTGTCAATGTTGCTTTGAGCATTAGACATCTTCACTATAAACTTTCTTATCCTAGTATCTCTAAAGAAATAAGTATAAGGGATAAAAGCTGTAAAAATAATTTCAAAATTTGAATCCCAAGATGGAAGAAATAGCATCATTTATTCCAATTACAGAAGTATGTATAATAAAAACTAGCATGCAAAAATTACTTTTCTCCCACAAGTTGGTAAGAAATTCATTATTTTGAAGTTCCTTTCAAATTCGCTTTCCGATAGTTGCTCTATAAATATTTTCCTTTACATGTTACTGTATGGACTATTTTTAATGTCTAGGTGCTTTGTCAGCTTCATTGAAGAGGCAGATTCAGTCATCAGACTTCCTGAGCAGCAGCCCATTCCTTAGTGATACTCCTAATAGCAGAGGAAGTACTTGGAATGGTAGTGATATACCAGAAAGAATATCTCCAGGCAACCGTGCAGGTCAGAAACTAATCAAATTTAGGCTATTCAATTATTTAAAGGATTGAAAGACTACATTGATTATGGGTTGCTGCAAATTGAAGAATGACTTGAACCTTAAGTTTTTTTACAATTTTCAACAAATCGAAAAGTTTGATTTGTTCATGGCGATGTCCTTCTAACTTGTACGAGTTCGTTCTGATAAAAAAAATTACAGCTATTCAAATCCTCATCTTGCATACTATCAATTTTTACAATAAATTGAATGATTAGTAGGACCATTGACGAAAATCTGTCTATTTTTGGTAGTTGGGATTACATTAGAGTCAATTTCTCATTTTATTGGACATATGCTACGATAATTTTAACCACTGTCTTTTATTTCGGAGGTAACTCTTTTGTATTAGCATTGTTCTACTAAATATAGCCAAGACGATTAACTAGCTCAATCACACCAATGTCAGCCATTGCTGTACAAAACCAGTTTAATATCAATTTTTAACCTTAATCTGTTGACTAACATTCTTTTGGGGTATGTAGGTATCAATCATGCTGCATCAGGTTCAGTGGCTGTGGTAGATACCCGGCAAGGTCTAGCAATTGTTCATTTTAGGGGCCACAAAGAACCAATTGCAAAAATGGCCTTCAATTCTTCTGGAAGCTTGCTTGTTACTGCGCCTGTTTCAGGGCAAACTTTAGTAAGCAAATTTTTCTATGTGTATCCCTTATAAGCTAGTAGTACGAAACGCCAATCCATGTTCAATATTGCTTTTTTAGAAAATAATGGAAATGTAGGATAAATGGCACTCTCTTATCGAATACTCTCAATGTGATTATAGAAATCAAAACATTTTGATTGGTGCTTTATGTTGTGGGGCCTTAAAAACATTTTTCATTGAGTACAGCAGCATCACATTTATATATGAAGTGAATTAGTAAGTCAATAGATAAATTAAATTTTAATGCTGTTAAACATACCAATATATAGATTAATTTTAAATAATCGAATTTGAACATAGCTGAAGAATTATTTCGATTTTTCTAAAGAATATAGTTAGAATTTTTTTCATATTTTTTTTCCTATATCTTTTCATGGGCAAGCCTAGCCCTAAAGATAATATGTAGAACCATTCGTTCATTAGTTAAATGTCCTTGTAATGTATTACGTGTACGGAGCAAAAACTGGTGTAATATTTTTATTTCACGAGTGGCTGCATGTAATATTTCCCCCCGAGACAGCATATTATTTTACCTTTAACTCGATCATACTGCCGTATTGAATTTATGCATCTTAATTATTCTAAATGCTTCATTTTTTTAAATAGTTCGCTATAATTGGCCAATATTGACAAGGGAATAAGATATTTTTTTTGCTTTTTTCAGAATGTGCATATGATTCGGCCAAACAAAGCCACTCTAGTATACCGTTTGCATCGTGGATTTACGCCGGCAATCGTACGCTGCCTAACGTGCAGTCCTTGCGATAGCTGGATTGCCTTGACAACATCTCACAACACCACACATATATTCTCTGTAGACCCAGGCGCAGGTATACCCTTGCTGGGTGCAAACCATATAAATCACACCAATCAAAATACAGATGTACTAACAATAGAAGTTATGTGTCGATTGCGGCGGCCATCATTAAGCTCCAGTGCCCCTTCTGATTACATTTCGTCGCATGTAGCCCCCTCATCATGGAGTCCAGATACTGGTACTGCCTTACTCTCCAACTATTCAGGTATGACAATTGCAGTTGCACCTGCAGTAAAATTTGATATTATCTGGATTTTTCAACCTTTCATTTCATTTTCAATTTTTGTATGTGTTCGTTTCATCAGAAAATCTTAAGTTTATCTTGGTATACCAGGGCTTCATGAAGTATTTCGTTAAGAGCGAAAATTTGCTGAAAAGCGAATTCTTTACATCTGAAGTTTATTCTATGTAACTCAATTATCATGATCACACTGCTAGCAAAAATTTATCATGATAAATTTTTTTCGATTTATGTCATTGTAAGGCATGATAACTTTGAATAAGGTTAGCTTGTGCTATATATTCTGCACCTATCCATCTTTAATGGGTTGCTGATGTAGGTTTAGAAAAATGATTGATTTTCAAATCAAGTTAATGACAGTCTCCACATTATCTAAGTAATGCATCTTTCAAATACTATACATTTCAGCTATAAAAAATCTGTCGTAATCACTAATAAAAAATATTGTCAAAACCCGAATAGGCACCCCGCGCTCCAAGCCTAGACCTTCAGCATCTATATTTCGGTCAGATACTTCAGGGGACTTGGTTATTTTAGGGGTGGGCGAAGAAGGTGTCACTGTGGAGACGACCGTTGTCATGAATGGCAAGTATAACGATTTAAATGAGGAAGGAATGCCTCGACTCAACACCACAGAGCAGCGCTGGTGGCAACTTCCTCGTGGTCTTTACGAAGTTAGTGCACCCGAATCTGATGCTGCCCTAATAAAAGCAAGTTTGGAAGGAAATAATATAAATGACGCGTTACGTGGACGTCAATTACAGAAAGCTCTGATGATTCAACCTGCATCAGTACCGAACGACACTTTTTCAATGGACGACAATTTTACATTTGAAATGGAAGAGAATCATCCAATCAATAACAAAGAATTGGGAAAACATTCCGATTCTCGACCGGTGAAAACCACCGATATGCATAACTGGCTGTCATTTGTCGAAAGAGAAACATCGTGTTCTCAAAACGTCCCAATTTGGGCATCCCCGATGATTCGAATGGCAGTACTTAAACCAACTGATTTTGAGCGGACATCGGCAAAAAGAAACGATGCCTGTGCAGGGATAATAGCTGAACATGTACATAAAGAGAATATTGTAATTCGCCGACAAGGGCCAGAGGTGCTGTCGGGTACCAAGAACTTGCAAGACGATATCAAGCGTGCAATCAATACAAGCCTCATGTAATTTTTTATATAGTAGCAGTAAGATGAAATACAAAAATGTTAAAAATTTTAAATATTTAGTTTTATTGAATTATTATTACATAGGATGACATTTTTTATAAAACATTTTTGAGCGGCAGTAAGCGCTCTCTGTATTATCCCTTTCTACTATGTCAAGGTTTTCATTACTTGAATCGTATTACATGATTTGGCTATATACCGACTGTGGCCTGTACTTTCATAAGTGTTGAAAGATATATCTTGTGCCATTGGAAAGCAACTCCCTGTAGATAAGTCCCCTTTCCCTCACTAATTTTCATGCGTGTTCTGCTATGCTAGTGGAACCCTCCCTCCTCTCCCAGTAATATTTTTTGTCTTTTGACTTGCGGTGCACTAAAGGAGAAATTCGTATTTAGGCCGCAACGTACCATACATAGTAGCCAGATAATGAACAAAGTAAAAGAAGAAAAAAATTATGGTTTGCTGCGAAAAAACCAGAAGGTTTGAGTGGCTTTACCACTAAACCAGAGATATGCAAGTCTGTAAGCCTGGGATAGTAAATAAGTCACTCCTTGGCATGGCCACAATCAGATTATCATATCAAGCCTTCTGATCCTTTTCTTCCATTACCTCAGATGTTAATTGCCCATTTGCGCAGATCGGATGTGTCAAATCAAATCACATGAAAAAGCAGTGTCATTTATCACCACTCTTTTGACATTGTAAAATTATGTACAAGATAAAAATCAAATTTTCAGTGCGTTAAATCAAACATTCTTTTTAAATTGTACTGCAAAAGTTACACCATTTGGAAAATTTACTTTAACTGGGGCTGCAAAAATTATGGCAAGTACTCATAAAACTAATAGTAAAATTTTTAAAAACAAATTCATATTGATAGTATAATTGCATCTCTTCAATATCCATAGTTTTATTGGCATATTTATTCAATCCAAGAATAAAAAACATTTTAAGGAAAAAAATTTTTCTGGCAATAAAGTCTTGTCTGCAGTAAATTTCTTCATGTTGAAAAAATGTTTTATAGGAGCAGTATTCAAATATCTAAAGTATCAAACAACATAATCATAAGCTGCCACCACCATAATCAATTTGAAACAGCAGAAAAAAATACTGGTCGGTTCAAACATAATTCATACCTGCTTCTCAACTTCTGACAGTGATTTGGAAATCTAAATTCATCATGTATTCATCATAGAAACAAAATGGCAGATATATCCGCTACTTATATCCGCTTCATATGCATCTCCATTGCAAACCAATAGTTCAACTATATCTTGTTCTATTATCTCTAAAATATTACTCAATTTATCACAAGTTGTTCTTGTTTTTTGAAGTACTGCTTGTTTCCTTTTTAATTCAAACTTGTTACTAACCAGTGACCAAAATTCATTGATTTTCATACAATAGGGATTAAATGAGTTGATAAGCAAATTTTGCATTATAAAACAGATGGTTAAATCTGACCCGGTAATGACATATCTGTTGCCAACACAGAAATTGTGCCCCTTGGATTGAGTTTTATAAGCCAACCCAGTTTTCCATCACATTCATACCATTGGCAAAAAAGAGATCATGTGGAAGCAACAAGCAATTGATAAAATGTTTAGCATTCATTTAGTTGAAACAATTATAATATTGCTGTTAATGCATTGAATGGTTGATGATTTTCAATGCAGAGTAAAAGAAGCATAAAGTTTAAGAGGTTCATTTAATGATTGAATTGACAACTACTAGTACTGTTTGATCAATTTGTACCAGTGATAATTCATTTATCTGAAATGATGCAGGCATCTTCTGGTGTAATCCAAACTTACTGTCTACATAAGCTCATTATAATTGTCACAAATACCATATTTACTGGATGACACAATTGCTTTGCTATTTGCTTTGCCATCTACTTTGCCAAAAACGTGATGAACAGTATATGTAAAAATGCTGCTGCAAACTTTGTGACCAAGAAATTGCCAACTCCTTTTTATTTCTTCTCTTAGCCAAGCTTCTAAAAATCTATTTGCATCGAAAAAGAAATGCTGCTGATCTACTTGAAATTTCAAAATGAAAAGATTATTATGCTAAAGACCAAAGCTACTATAGGCAGCATCTTCAAGCTTTGTTTCTATCACACTTATCCTTTAATGATTTAAAAGTCATGCTTTCATATAACATTGTTACTACATCATATCCTAAAGTATAAGATTACTTCAAGGAAAGTTGGTCAAAAAATTTAAAATCCAATTTTACTTAACTGATCATTATAATTAGTGTGGACCATACTAATTACAATTAAAATTTTTCTACCTCCCACACTTGAATTTGTGTGGTCCATACTAATTTGGTCAATGTTAAATCAGTGTGGTACGCCCAATGGTTTAGTAAAAAAACAGATAAAAAATTTTTTGTGCAGAAAACTATTATTGCTCTTTGTCAAGACTAATGAATTGTATCGAGTGTAAGCCAGAAAACCAGAACAATATAAACACAGAGATACTACAGGTTCAATACTATTTCATTTGTCTTAGTTTGTGTATTGACGATAGTGAATCTTGTCATCATTTTCAACCTATCCTTGCACATACAAACCGAATTAGATCAATATAACTACAACTCCATGGAAGAATTGTAGATTAATGACATAATACACAGCAAAAACATATTAGATCCTAACACTCTTTTACCTAACAGCTCAAAATCATAGCTACAAATTGGGCTGATTTAGGGACTAAATGAAGATGCATTTTCTGATGGGATTTATTTACTGCGTTAATTTATTAATTTGCTGTAAATAAAATTAAATTAAGGAATTTCAGGCCATCTTTAATTAAATGAAATACAACAAAAATGGAACTTGGAAAAAAACTGAAAATAAATTCAAGACTATATGTAAAACTTTTATGAATGTGTATTCTGAACATAAAAAGTGATTCTAAAGTATAGGTTCAATGATATAAAACAAACATTATTTAGGCAAAGAAACTATTTCTCCATCAAAGTGCAAGTATTACCTTTGAATAATCCTGTAGTTCAGGTTTAAGCCTATTTATCAAGCATATTTCACCCAAATTAAAACTAAGACCATTAACAATCATTACATTTTGTGCATAACTTACTCCATTCTTATCACACTGAGCATTGAACTTTCACAGTTTTTTGTGCAAGTTCTATAAAGTACAGTTTGCCTGTTTTTCAGTTTAATGTTCTATTGGCATCTACACAAATATT
Organism: Vaucheria bursata; assembly: GCA_032358265.1. Classification (NCBI taxonomy): domain Eukaryota; class Xanthophyceae; order Vaucheriales; family Vaucheriaceae; genus Vaucheria; species Vaucheria bursata. The sequence goes on along the minus strand of JAULBW010017219.1, from coordinate 4,385 downwards.
ATTCTGCCACTAATTGTCTCTAACCATTGAAAGGAAATGAGGAAATGATACAATAATATAATATATTTATAGGTACCTAAGGTGGACAAAGTCCGATGTACGGCAGAGGGCAGGCAAACAGCAAAGCAAAGAAAAGATTTAATAAAAATATAAAAGTTTTATTAAACTTAGAAGAGTGAACATAAACACAAGACTGAACAAATGAACACGTTCCCGCTAGCTCCTGCGGTATACCCTCTTGAAGTGCCCTTGAAATTGGCTCTCCAGTGAATCTTGCTGAATCTCGCTGCATCTTTTGCTCCATAAGTAAATGCTGCAATTTCCATTGTTACGTTTGTGACAGTTTTAGAACTATTTAAAGAAATCTAAGATTTTGTCTTTGGCCGAAATAGAGCAAAGTAAAGCAGGGTAATGGATAATAAAGCTGATTTAAGTGGAATTAAAATTTGATGACAACTTCTGGAATAATATCCAGTCAGTTGAAGCGGAGTTTGAAGATGGTAAAGAAGAGTTTCCAGGGAACATGATGAAAATTGAATCATTCTTTTGTAGGTTGAACTGGTTGTAAAAAATAATCCAAGAAGTTTCCAAGTAACCATAAAAAGTATGACACGTGGCAATTTGTGGAGTAAGTACATAAAGGATTCCATAAATGATTGTGGCAAAGGTGTAGACATAAAGGGTTTGACATTAAAGCAAAATTAGGATAAAAGGTGCAAATTGGTAAAAAGGGCAAAAATCATAGAAAAGGTGTAGACAAAACATAGGCAAACAAAGACGAACATTTACAAACGTAGTCAAGCAGTTATGCCATAGCAATTTAAAGAGATAGCAGGACCAGCAAATATCCTGACACCCCCCCCCCCTGTGCTGGTACTGCTAGAGTAACGGCACAGTTGAAGTACAGCAGTTCAGAGCCTGCTACGCTCCTTTGTATTGGTGTGTAGAAGCTAGAGTCTGCTGCACTCCTTTGTGATGGTGTTTGAGATTGAGAAGTGATTGAATAGCTTTGATTTAAGTGGAACCCAATAATGTCTTTGTCAAAACATCTGCTGTTGTCTTCAGTTGGAATGTAAGTGATCTTGATAAGCTTGTTGGTGACACAATTTTGAATGTAATGATACTTGACATCAATATGCTTACTACCCTGATGATTTATTCAATTTTCTGCTAAATTCTTGGCACTTGTATTATCTTCAAAAATAGTTGTAGGTTTAGAAAGTTTGATTCCAAAGTGGTTTAGTAGATTGTGTAGAGAAATTGCTTCAATGGTTGCTGAGTTTAATGATATATATATATATATATATGTTCTGCTTTGGTTGATGAATGAGCAACAATGATTTGTAGTTTAGATTTCCAGCTGATTGGTCCATTTGCTAAGTGGAATACAAATCCTCCAGTACATTTTTATGCATCTTTACATCCTGCCCAATTGGCATCTGCATAGCCAGTAATTGAAGGATTAACAGGATCAGAATCTTCTCTAGGATGATAAGTTGGCCAAATAGAATTTCCTTTAAGGTATTGAAGAACTCTCTTAGCTGGTTTCAGATGTGCTACGGTAGGACATGATATTCTGCAGCACAGCTGCATCACTGAATGAGAAATGTCTGGCCTTGTATTTGAGTTAATGTTAAGTAGACTGCTAACAAGTTCCTGGTAGAGAGTTTTCTTGGTATCATCAAGTAATGCAGATGATGTGTTATCTATAAATGGTAGATCCAGGATTCCTCCGGCAGTGGCTGGAGTTGGACAAGTATAAGCTTCTGCAAGTTGAAATCTGCAAAGAAGCTTATCAACATAGTGTTGCTGACATAGAGTAGTTGAACCTAAAGAATTGGTTGTAATGGTTATTCCAAGAAATAGATCTAATTTCTGTACTTCCGAAAGGTCAAAGATATTACAAATGCAATCGATAGCTTTGGTAATTGCTTCTTTCTTGGCTCCAGCAATGATGATGTCGTCAATGTGCACGACTATGATGATTAGTGAATCAGAAATGGTTCCAGTATAAACGCAAAGATCAGTGCTGCTACAACTGAAGTTGAGTTTGGCAAGTGCATTGTTGAGCATTTCATTCCATACTTGTGGTGCTTGTTTTAACCCATAAAGACTTTTCTTCAATTTGTAGCACATCCCTTCATGTTTTTCCAAAGGATTAAATGGATCTGTTGGTGGCTTGACATAAATAGGCTGTTTTTCCAGCATAATTCTGTTGAGAAAAGCAGTTTCCACATCAATTGTAAAGATACTCCAACAAATGTAAGTAGCTACTGCAATAAGCATTCTAGTTGAGCTTGAAAGTGCAGTAGGCGAGTAAGTAAGTAAATAGTCAACTCCTTCTCTCTGATGATGACCTTTCACCACATAACAAGCCTTATACTTGATGACATCTTTATCTGCATCACGCTTAATCTTGAAAACATACCTTGTATCAAGTCGTTTGACTCCAGGTGGTGTAGGAACTGGTCCTCCAACTTGATTCTTTTTAAGACTGGAATTTTCTTTTAAAATAGCATCTTGCCAATGATTGCTTCCATTAACTTGATCTTATTTCAATGCTGCAGTGATAAATAAAGGTTCTCTGTCATCATTGAGTTGATCAACAGATTGCAGGAATTCTCCAGTTGTAAGACAAGTGTAGACGTTGAATACTTTAGCTTGTGATTTTCCACGTGTTTCCATTGGATGCGTGTTGAGTTCAAGTGGATCAATTTCTTCAATATCAGGTACTTGGTCTTGAATTGGTTTATTGATTTCAGTTAGTGAGTTTGATTGGTCTTTAGCAAATGCAACATTTCTCGAAATACCAATCCTTTTGGCAACAGGATTCCGATGCAATACATATCAGATGAATGTTCCGGAGATCTGCACAAGAATCTTTCTTCACATGACTTAGCTCCAAATTTGTAACTGCAATCAGATTTTTCATGATGAACAAAGCATGTTGAGCTGAGTATGTGTAAGTTGTTGTAGGCAGAAAGTTTTTCATGAATAACTTCAAAAGGTATTTTCATTTGATTGGCAAAAGTAAGATAAATATTTAACATCTCAACTGCTTGCATGACAGCTTTGGTCTATAAATATTCTAGCAAGTTGGAATCTCCCATTAGACAGCTGATGATATTTGATAAAATTCCAAAAGAACGTTCTGCAACGCCATTTTGTTGATGAGTATGTGGAGCGGAAAGTTCCAACTTGATTTTCTTTTCCATAGAGTGGCAATGTAAATCTTCAGATAGAAACTTGGTAACATTATCGGTTTGTAGGTATTGAATTGGTTCGTGCTGAGATGACATGTCATCAATAAAATGTTTGATAATGGTGGCAGCATTTGATTTGTTGCAAAGTAGGTACGCCCAACAATATCTGCTGAAATCATTGGTAAAACATAGAACACAACAAATTCCTCCTGGTGCTCTTGGCATAACTTTCCCCATAAGGTCTAGATGTATGCAAATACCAGGCTTTTTAGCACATGTAAATGTCTTTTTGTTGACAGATTTCTTCTTTGATTTGCAGGTGAGGCAAGTGTCAGATGTAAAATCATTATTGTTAATAAATGCAATTCATAATTAGGATTCTTCAGCAAATGATGTAGATAACCAATGTTAACATGTTTGAAAAGTTGATGCCATTTTTGTAATGATACCCAACAAACAGTGTTCAGTTGAGGCAAAAGAGACGAGTATGCAATTAAATGCATGTTATCAGATTGGAATTGTAATTGAATGGGTGGTTGATCTGGATGATGCAGTAGTATTGGATCAGAGGCTGAAAGTTTGAACTCATATCCCTTCTTGACCAGTTGACCCAGTGATAGCAGATTGGTACCCAGTCCATGGAACAGTAAAGATTTCCTAAGATCAAGTTGATGAATATTCTCATTTTCATTGGTAACTTGTAATTGAGTATCAGCAGTTTTGCAGCTTTTCATAGTTCCTCCCCTAGCTATACAAACAGTTGATTCTTTAGTTGATTGGTTGGACAGACAGATTGACAGGTCAAGAAGGCTGGAGTCTAAGCAATGTTTAGATGCACCACTATCAATGATTATATGCAATTTGGACAGCGGGGTAGTAGGAATCAATGAACTAATACTATTCAATTGGATATCCTTTGCAAGATTAATGTCCTTTCAAATAATATGTAATGCACAATTTGATTGATTCAAGTTTGATGATTGACTGCTCAACATTATACTATCATCATTAAATGTGGTTACCAGTATTGCGCTATCCAATTTTCAATTCAGGTTCAAGAACTGTAGAGTCGTTTCATTGTCCTCTAAATCAGACATTTTTCCGGAAGTGTCAGGAATTAACCCCTAAGGGAGTTAATTCTATTTTGTAGCTGCGGTACGTTTCTCCTGATGCTTTGTTGAA